>SFCI01000696.1:0-16408 GCA_004681135.1 Hericium alpestre | reverse complement strand
GTAGAGATGGCCGACGCAACCGCGCCCGGCCCGTCGATGCAGTCCCTAGTCGACTCAGCAGTCTCCAAAGCGGTAAAGAAGTTGGCCCTGGCCGCGAAGAAGGTACGCACATCGCGCCCCTTTCCTGACGGTTCTGACGTCCCCTTTCCAGAAGGGCGGCAAGACTCAGAGCTCGACTTCCAAAGATTCCAAATCCCCGCCCGCCAAGAAGGCCGGCAAAAAACAGCAGGCCAAACCGGCCCGCATTTCCACGGGAGGGAAGCCGCCGCGCGATCAGCGCAAGAAGAAGGCGGCAGGCAAAGGGAAGGACAAGGGCAAAGGAAAGGCCAAGAACTGATTGGATATCGGTACGGCTTCCCCTCCTCCATCCCAGATCGTTTGCTGACGATCCCATACCCACTAGCCGTTCGTATATTAGTTCTGAATACGCCTGTAGACATTGTACTCGCATCTCAATTCAGATCTTCTGTTCATCGTTCGCCTGGTGTGAATTTGCCTGAAGAAATCGCCATTCATCTCAGTGTTGGAATGAAGCATATGCTTTACCAACCGCGCCGCGCTAAACTCATTAAAGAAGCGTGGATGGACTTTCAACGTCGCCTGCGATGGCGCTTGAAGTTTTCGTTTGATGGTGATGATAATAAATTTTATGATCCAGATTATGACGTGAAGCGTAAACCCTCCAATAAGGATAAGCTTCCCATATTACCGCAATATCTTGAATTAGGCCTCGTCGAGGGACGCAAGGTGGTTAACTCCACTATTGCAAATATACCCGATGAGCAGGTCGACCACCTTAAACCGCTCGGTCCCAACCTACGCCTTGTCAAGGAGTTCTTAGTTTCTAACAAATATATCGTTACAAACACCGACAAGAACCTCGGAGTCGCGGTGTCAGAGCGGACCTGGTACATAGAAAAATGTCGAGAGTTGTTATCGAACGTTGCGGCTTACAAACCGCTCACCTCAGTTGAGGCGAAAGTGATACTCGACAGGAAACATACTGAGACGATTATCGTCTCCGAGCTTGCTGAGAGCTCGGTTCTCTTCGAAGGGGACGTCGCGGAGTATTTGCGATCTAATTTAACAGCTCCCGGCGAACAGCACCCGGTCCCGCAGTTTTATGGAATACCTAAAATCCACAAAACGCCTACTAAAATGCGACCGATCATACCATGTCATTCTGCCATTATGAACCCCGCCGCAAAGTTTGTTTCCAAAAAACTTAAACCGCTTGTTCAAGCGGCGCCTACCGTCCTGCATGGGACCAAAGACTTGGCGATAAAATTAAGTCAGCTCAATTTACAGCCTGGACGGCAATTTTATATAGTTGCCGGCGATGTCGTCGCCTATTATCCTACGATCCCATTAGCGTCGTGCTTAGATAAGGTTTATCAAATGTATCTCGACCATTACTGGAAGGATCCGGACCCTGACGTCATGTACCCTCTTGAACAACAAGAGTCTTTAAACGCTGTTTGTATCTCGGCAATACAGAGCTGGTTACACAGTTTCTCGGTGATTACTATCTTCAACTGCAAGGCCTAGCGATGGGCGTTGCTGACTCACCCGACCTTGCGAATTTGTACGGTTGGTTCTTCGAAGAACAAATGAAAGTATTAGAGAATCCGCTCGTTCCTTTCTACGGGCGTTACATCGATGATTGTCTCGCGATAGTCTATGCGCAGAGTGAGGACGAAGCGCTCGCTATTGTGAATAATTTAATTCACTTCGATGAATGTGTAATAGAGTGGCAAGCGTCTGAACATTTTCAGCCGTTCCTCGACATGTTGTTGTACATTGACGGCCAAAAACGCCTTCAACACATGCCATATCGCAAAACGCAAAGCCACCAAGAAAGAATTCCATGGATATCTCATCATCCTCTCGACGTAAAGAGGGGTACCTTTATTGGGGAGATGTCCCGTTTGGCCACGTTGTGTAGTTTATTTGACCACTACATTGACGCACTACGAGCATTGGTAGCTCTGTATGTGAAACGTGGCTATCCGCAAGACCTTGTTACGTCTTGGCTTAAGTCCAATGTGAAAGCACGCTGGGAAAATCGCCTTAACACGGTGAAACGAGAGCACGTAGAAGTGCTTGTACTTAAGACCGAATACAACACGGCATGGAACTATTTCTCTGCTAAAGAACTTTCTGATGCTATATTTGGATATTGGCGCGAGTGGCTCAGCCGTGCTGACCATGCCGAATTTAATTCAAAATTCCCCGCACCACGGAACAATGATCCTCATACCTTAGGGAACACGGCGGCCACCAATTGGTGTGTCGTCCGATGCCCCGACGGGACTGAGGTCTATGTTCCAGACGTGCGGAAAATAAATATCCTTAATCGTCAATTAATAACGTCTCGCAAACGCACTCGTAATTTATTCGACATGCAAACTCTTTGGAAAAAAGTAGTATTAGAAACGCTGGACGAGCGTGTACTGGAGATTCATGATGAACCTCCTCAACCAGTAAATCCCCCTGCATATTTAGAGGGACATGGAGTACTCAATTATCCTCTCGCCGCTGTAGCATTTCCGCAAGAACACGACCCTATGGCCGTGGATGATTCTGACGAGGAAACCAACATACATCGGCGCTCGCCACCGGTCCCCGACGCTTGGAAGTACGGCCGTTGAGGGTCGCCAGTGCNTGGTGATTGTGTACCTTCTAGGTGCTTGNTGGACTTTACTAGCTGCGACGGAAGTGTCGTAGTGTCTGGCTGCTTTGTTGTCAGCCGGACGGGACTATTGCTACGGCTTTAGTTATGTCCTCTTGTACCTGTTAGGTCCTTTCNCCNGCCCGTGCGGCCCGTGTCGTACTCCCGAGTAAGTCCGGGATCAAAATCAGCTTTCTTTAGCATAGCACACTCTTGTAGGTGCCACNTTACCGTTATTCCGAACGGTCGGTATTAACCGAGGTCGTTAGGGAACACATCCCAACCTAACCAACCCAACCCAACCTAACGTGCGTACTNGCCTTAATCGGTGTTAAAATCAGACGGTCATGGTGAANTTATAGCCAACCCAACCTAACCGAACCCCAACCCCAACCAACCTCCAACCCCAACCGTGGACGGCCTTCGGCCGTGACATGTCCCGACCGGGTATAGCCGAATCACATGACTCGGTCTAGAGTTCCAATGATGTCATAATGACGTCGTGTGGGAACCGTTGGTAATCCGGAGTAAGTTCGCGTCATGGTTNATGACTAACTCACATGCCCCGCGTTATCTGGCCAATCGGGTCTCGATAAGTTATCGCGCGTCATCACGTCTGACATACAAGTTTATCAATCGCTCCCATGGCCCTTCGGGCCAAGGTCGCGTGTGCTAACCATCGTCATATTACTAAGCAGGCCTGAAGAGCATATAAGCGAAACAGGTGTTGACTGGACCCCCAGCCAACTGTCGTCTGCAGTAGCTACANTAGTTCTTTAGATAGGATTCGTCTTTCCCCGTTCAACCCAACCCATNACNTCCCCTGCCNCTCCCANTATGTCGCTCCCCTCCTTCTCCNCTTCTGGACANATTCTNCGTGCTGTCCTCCCCCGTNATCGATGCCNTCACGAACGCCGTCGCCCANCCGTCTCAGACCGCCATGGCGCCCGACATTCGACANGANGCGCANCTCATCACCNTNACCGCCGCCANNTCGGTGGCCGAGGTCCTCGCTCTAGTCCCGGGTGACTACGAGCACGTCCTCCGTCCCCACCTCCTCGAGGTGGCCAGTCTAGCTTCCAAGCTTATGACTGCGCGGGCCACTCTCACAAAGTGGCGCGGCCATCAGGCTGCAGGGACGTTCCCACCCCACTTGCAATCGCGAGTGCCCGAGGTCCAGCTGACCAAGGGGTATCGTGAGAGCCCGGCCGGCGCGGAACTCGTCGCTGGCCTGGCCGTACGCCATCAGGCNTACGTTACCGACNTACTCGCAAAGTCCATCNTGGCTAAAGAGTCCGACGTCGCGTATCTCACAGAACGGGTGCAGGGATCGTACGTCTTCCAGGTCGTGCGTCCTCAACTACTGGCNCANGCCCAGAAGTTGACTNCGGACCGCAAGGTNCCGCAGATNGAGACGCGCGANGNTNACGAACTGGAGATCCTTAAGTGGGTCACGGACGGTTCCATCGTCAAGTCGGCGAAGGAAATCCTTCTCGACGTCCCCGCCTTCGTCTACCGCATCGTCTCGATCATCGAGTCNGCGGAAGCCTTCGCTCAGCAGAAGCTCGAGAAGAAGAAGAAGTTGGCGGCGTCCGCTGATGTGGAGATGGCCGACGCAACCGCGCCNGGCCCGTCGATGCAGTCCNTGGTCGACTCAGCAGTCTCCAAAGCGGTAAAGAAGTTGGCCCCGGCCGCGAAGAAGGTACGCACATCGCGCACTTTTCCTGACGGTTCTGACGTCCCCTTTCCAGAAGGGCGGCAAGACGCAGAGNTCNACTTCCAAAGATTCCAAATCCCCGCCCGCCAAGAAGGCCGGCAAGAAACAGGNGGCCAAACCGGCCCGNATTTCCACGGGAGGGAAGCCGCCGCGCGATCAGCGCAAGAAGAAGGCGGCAGGCAAAGGGAAGGACAAGGGCAAAGGAAAGGCCAAGAACTGATTGGATATCGGTACGGCNTNCCCTCNTCCATCCCAGATCGTTTGCTGACGATCCCATACCCANTAGCCGTTCGTATATTAGTTTTGAATANGCCTGTAGACATTGTACTCGCNTCTCAATTCAGATCTTCTNTTCATCGTTCGCCTGGTGTNAATTTGCCTGAAGAAATCGCCATTCATCTCAGTGTTGGAATGAAGCACATGCTTTACCAACCGCGCCGNGCTAAACTNATTAAAGAAGCNTGGATGGACTTTCAACGTCGCCTGCGATGGCGCTTGAAGTTTTCGTTTGATGGTGATGATAATAAATTTTATGATCCAGATTATGACGTGAAGCGTAAACCCTCCAATAANGANAAGCTTCCCATATTACCGCAATATCTTGAATTAGGCCTCGTCGANGGACGCAAGGTGGTTAACTCCACTATTGCAAATATACCCGATGAGCAGGTCGACCACCTTAAACCGCTCGGTCCNAACCTACGCCTTGTCAAGGAGTTCTTAGTTTCTAACAAATATATCGTTACAAACACNGANAAGAACCTCGGAGTCGCGGTGTCAGAGCGGACCTGGTACATAGAAAAATGTCGAGAGTTGTTATCNAACGTTGCGGCTTANAAACCGCTCACCTCAGTTGAGGCGAAAGTGATACTCGACAGGAAACATACTGAGACGATTATCGTCTCCGAGCTTGCTGAGAGCTCGGTTCTCTTCGAAGGGGACGTCGCGGAGTATTTGCGATCTAATTTAACAGCTCCCGGCGAACAGCACCCGGTCCCGCAGTTTTATGGAATACCTAAAATCCACAAAACGCCTACTAAAATGCGACCGATCATACCATGTCATTCTGCCATTATGAACCCCGCCGCAAAGTTTGTTTCCAAAAAACTTAAACCGCTTGTTCAAGCGGCGCCTACTGTCCTGCATGGGACCAAAGATTTGGCGATAAAATTAAGTCAGCTCACATTACAGCCTGGACGGCAATTTTATATAGTTGCCGGCGATGTCGTCGCTTATTATCCTACGATCCCATTAGCGTCGTGCTTAGATAAGGTTTATCAAATGTATCTCGACCATTACTGGAAGGATCCGGACCCTGACGTCATGTACCCTCTTGAACAGCAAGAGGTCTTTAAACGCTGTTTGTATCTCGGCAATACAGAGCTGGTTACACAGTTTCTCGGTGATTACTATCTTCAACTGCAAGGCCTAGCGATGGGCGTTGCTGACTCACCCGACCTTGCGAATTTGTACGGTTGGTTCTTCGAAGAACAAATGAAAGTATTAGAGAATCCGCTCGTTCCTTTTTACGGGCGATACATCGATGATTGTCTCGCGATAGTCTATGCGCAGAGTGAGGACGAAGCGCTCGCTATTGTGGATAACCTAATTCACTTCGATGAATGTGTAATAGAGTGGCAAGCGTCTGAACATTTTCAGCCGTTCCTCGACATGTTGTTGTACACTGATGGCCAAAAACGCCTTCAACACATGCCATATCGCAAAGCGCAAAGCCACCAAGAAAGAATTCCATGGATATCTCATCATCCTCTCGACGTAAAGAGGGGTACCTTTATTGGGGAGATGTCCCGTTTGGCCACGTTGTGTAGTTTATTTGACCACTACATTGACGCACTACGAGCATTGGTAGCTCTGTATGTGAAACGTGGTTATCCGCAAGACCTTGTTACGTCTTGGCTTAAGTCCAATGTGAAAGCACGCTGGGAAAATCGCCTTAACACGGTGAAACGAGAGCACGTAGAAGTGCTTGTACTTAAGACCGAATACAACACGGCATGGAACTATTTCTCTGCTAAAGAACTTTCTGATGCTATATTTGGATATTGGCGCGAGTGGCTCAGCCGTGCTGACCACGCCGAATTTAATTCAAAATTCCCCGCACCACGGAACAATGATCCTCATACCTTAGGGAACACGGCGGCCACCAATTGGTGTGTCG
Organism: Hericium alpestre; assembly: GCA_004681135.1. Taxonomy (NCBI): domain Eukaryota; kingdom Fungi; phylum Basidiomycota; class Agaricomycetes; order Russulales; family Hericiaceae; genus Hericium; species Hericium alpestre. Next base: position 9,841 of record SFCI01000696.1, on the reverse strand, counting down.
TCCGATGCCCCGACGGGACCGAGGTCTATGTTCCAGACGTGCGGAAAATTAATATCCTTAATCGTCGATTAATCACGTCTCGTAAACGTACTCGTAATTTATTCGACATGCAAACTCTTTGGAAAAAAGTAGTATTAGAAACGCTGGACGAGCGTGTACTGGAGATTCATGACGAACCTCCCCAACCAGTAAATCCCCCTGCCTATTTAGAGGGACATGGAGTACTCAATTATCCTCTCGCCGCTGTAGCATTTCCGCAAGAACACGACCCTATGGCCGTGGATGATTCTGACGAGGAAACCAACATACATCGGCGCTCGCCACCGGTCCCCGACGCTTGGAAGTACGGCCGTTGAGGGTCGCCAGTGCGTGGTGATTGTGTACCTTCTAGGTGCTTGGTGGACTTTACTAGCTGCGACGGAAGTGTCGTAGTGTCTGGCTGCTTTGTTGTCAGCCGGACGGGACTATTGCTACGGCTTTAGTTATGTCCTCTTGTACCTGTTAGGTCCTTTCGCCCGCCCGTGCGGCCCGTGTCGTACTCCCGAGTAAGTCCGGGATCAAAATCAGCTTTCTTTAGCATAGCACACTCTTGTAGGTGCCACGTTACCGTTATTCCGAACGGTCGGTATTAACCGAGGTCGTTAGGGAACACATCCCAACCTAACCAACCCAACCCAACCTAACGTGCGTACTCGCCTTAATCGGTGTTAAAATCAGACGGTCATGGTGAATTTATAGCCAACCCAACCTAACCGAACCCCAACCCCAACCAACCTCCAACCCCAACCGTGGACGGCCTTCGGCCGTGACATGTCCCGACCGGGTATAGCCGAATCACATGACTCGGTCTAGAGTTCCAACGACGTCATAATGACGTCGTGTGGGAACCGTTGGTAATCCGGAGTAAGTTCGCGTCATGGTTAATGACTAACTCACATGCCCCGCGTTATCTGGCCAATCGGGTCTCGATAAGTTATCGCGCGTCATCACGTCTGACATACAAGTTTATCAATCGCTCCCATGGCCCTTCGGGCCAAGGTCGCGTGTGCTAACCATCGTCATATTACTAAGCAGGCCTGAAGAGCATATAAGCGAAACAGGTGTTGACTGGACCCCCAGCCAACTGTCGTCTGCAGTAGCTACACGTAGTTCTTTAGATAGGATTCGTCTTTCCCCGTTCAACCCAACCCAACCCAACCCAACCCAACGTCCTCGTGCGCATGATAGTAGGCACGCATCGGCAGCAGATCATGCGTGACATTGAGACATAATACTCAATGTAATAACACTCACAGAACTTCGTGATACAAATACAATACATGCGATACAACGTTCGACGACGAATGCGTGAATGACATACAAAGATTGTGCGGTGATATGGCCGCAACACAACAACAGCAACGCGATGAAGAACAAGTCGAATGCGCGACACAAGGGTCCAACGTCGATGGCACTATCGTCCGGCATCAGAACGCTGCTCAATCTTCCACCATGGACTCATCGGTCCCATCCTCATCCTGCTGCGTTGACACCGGGGGTTCATCGTCCTCGACAGACTCAAGGGGGACAGCATCAGCGAGCATACTGGGCAGCTTGCGGCGACGCTTCGGTCTCGGAGGGGTGATCCCGCTGGGACCAGGCTGAGGCGAAGAGTCTGCCTTGCCGGCCTTCGCTCGTGCTCGAGTGATGCGGCCGCTAGGGCTGCGGGGCGTAGACGCAACCGACGACGACCGCTGACGCTTCAGCAGACCAGCAGCAGCCTTCGATTCCTCTGATGGAATCGGAAGGGATGAGCTGTCATATATTCCGCGTCGAGAAACGAAGTACACACCTGTGGCCTCACCCGCTTCAGCATCCGAAGCGACCGGCGTGTTCACCTGGGTCGGCACTTCGTCCGCAAGCATCTCTTGGGTCTGCGAGAATGCTGGACTTGCAGGGCTCGACGGAATGGGACTGAGGGGGGACTGAGTGAAGGGCGGACGATCGGAGGGATGCTCCATAGACTCGAGGACGCCGCCTGGCNTGCCAACTGTGGGGGCAGACGGAGGGGTCGTCTCTGACTGCATAGAGGCTACGCCGCTCTCTTCAACACCTTGGGGTGGTGGATGAGTGCCTGCAACGATGGGCACGATGGGGAGGGAGATGCTGAGATCATCGCCAGGCTGTGATGTTGGCAGCACNGAACTCCTGCTTGCAGAATCCNNGCNGTCCTGTGCTGGTGCTGCAGTCTGTGCNGCAGATTGGGGGGGGCATGGTGTCCTNGGCCTCTGCTTCTCCNTCTTCATCGTCCTCGTCGACGTTCCTGTCTTTGGCCGTGGCGTTGGCCTCNTCTTNGTCGTNGTCTGCGCTGTCAGCGTCGTCCTTGCACTGGGAAACATCGACATCCATCTCCTCGTCACTGACAAATAAGGTCGCATGTCGAGGTGGGCATGGCTGAGTCCTCTTGCCATTTGCTTCATGCTTTGCCGACCACAGAGGGAGATCGTCTACAGTGGCATACGTGAACTTGTCCTCAATGACAGTGACTGCCAGATAGTGGACTTGCACGACGACGTCCTCTGACACGACAAAAGGTGCTTCACGGTCACCCATTCTCTCATGGTGGTACCAGCGTGAGACATTGAGCACCAAGGCCTGTAGATTATGGGCAAGAAAACAGAGTTAGTGAAATATGATCTCACACATCCGACCCAGAGTGACAGGAAAAACACACCTCTGCGAGTCCGTGAACGGATTCATGAACCTCCTGCAATACGACGGGATGCGACTGCATCTTCGAGCGATCGCTGACCTTCGACGTGACCTCGTGCTTCTCCGTCGCACCCACCATGGTCTTGCTGGAACTGGCCTTGGCATTGGCCTTTGCCTGTTTGCTGCTGTTTTCTTTGTCGTCCTCGATGACAACTTCGTCCTCGTCTTGCACGATGACTTCCACCTTGCATGCCATGGAATGACGGGACGCAGACTTCTTCGGTGGTGGGAACTGGGGTGCGAATGGGCTGCCGGTCGGGTCGTTACTAGCAGGGGGAACAGGAGCACTGAGTGGGTTCCGGAAGAGATGAGTGACCTCTTTGTTGATGTTAATGCGGTCACGGGTGACAGTGCGCTGGGTGACGATGGCCAGTCACATCAGGGCAAGCTCGATGGGGAGGGGGCGAGATTCCTCGGGGTTGAGGTTCGTGAAGGTCTCGTCATGCCATTTCCACAGCTTGACAATGCATCCACCAGTACCCTTGGCCTCCTTCATGAGGAGGGAGAACTCGTGCTTCAACGAATTTTGGAGTTGCCTAATGTCTTCATACTCCAGGTAGTCCTGCCATGTTGCACGCACGATGCACATTTTGACGAGGGCAGGGAGGAGCTTGTGCTCTCGGAGGTCGCTGCAGATGTTCTTGGTGTCAAACCAAAGCTTGACATTGTGCCCTTTTGGCGTAGGCGTTACATTGTGGCACACCAATCTGAGTCAGTCCTTACACAGGTCCTTCATCGCCCCGGGAGGAAACTTACTCAAGCATACAAGGCAGGTAAGTCAATTACTAGTTATCATCATTGCATTCAAATTCTGATTAACCTACCCTAACCTCTCTATTATCAACAGGCATTCAAAGCCATCTTCGCTAGGTGCAATGAGAAGATACTAGTGCTGACCTATCTCGTCCTCATGCATCCTTGCCAGTTTGCCGCTGCCCATCCAAAGACAAAAGGGGCATGGGCCGACGTGTTTGAGGATCCGAACAACCTGGACATCTTCTCTCTCTTGATGACAGAGACCGGCGACGCCCTTGTGTACCTCGACAGTTCACTTGAGTACTTGAACTGTGTCCGACTTGCCGTCGAGGGCATCAGCAAGTCCTCTTCCGAGTGGCGACAGGGTGATCCTCTCTTGAATTTGAAGCTACGCGACATCATCAACATGAAGGAGGCACAGGAGGCAGTTGGCTCACTCCTCCTCATGGCATCCAGCTGGCCAGAATGGGCTGCTCCCTTCCTTGCATCTGTCTTTATCTCGGACTCTGGTGGACTTCGCAGTCTCAAAATCCCATCTTCCTGCTCACGAGGATTCCTGCCAAGCCCCGTACAGCTTCCACTTCAAGAAAGGGGCTGGTCAAACTGATGGTGAAGCTCCAGAGCACAATTGGTCCAACACAAATGGTGCTGCCTCGAGCACCAAAGAAATGGGTCCTGGTGCTAGACATGATACATTGGACAACTATTGTGGACATTCAAACTGGCAAAAGGTAGTTCAAATGGGTAAGTCTTGTGTTGTTTATTCTGTTTGGTTACATGCAATTTATCTCATGATGTCAGGTCATCAACTCCTTCGACGTCTCAAGGCAGCAATTCCAGAAGCTCGAGACCAGCAGCAGCTGTTTGCGGACTACACTGCTGCCCTTGAAGAAAATCATGACGATCAGATACAGGAGTGGACCGAGCTAATACAGCAGTGGGAAAAGGAGCCCAAAGGTCCAAACCCATACCAGAGTACGGCTAAAAGTGAGGCTCTATTTTTGAGACATCACGATTGTGTGCTGAACATTCATTTCAGAAGTCATTCTCACCTCAGTCTGTCAAGCTTTGGCTACCACGGATAGGCCTGATACTGGGGATGCTGAGGATCAAGATTCTTGGGCACAGTTCATTCTTTTGAGGTTTAAGATAGAGGAGATGCAGTAAGTTTTATTATCTCCATCTATATACTCTATATTTATGGGTATGTGATCTATTAGGGCTAGTCTTCGATGGAAGGATCAAGAGCACGAGCAAGAATCTTCAGCCAAATTGCAAGAGTCAAAGACAACCATTCTACGGATGATTAGGCATTTCCGAGCGGATCAAGACATTTACATGCACGGCATCTCACAGCTTGTCCCAGCAGATGAAGATGGCAGTACGCACACCACCCGATCGCCTGAGAAAATCAGGTTGTTCCTTCCCTCTGGTCTCTCCTCATCTGCTCGAGAAGAATACTGTCCATCTGCCCTTTCCTCTGTCGAGGCTCAGCTTCGGTATGCTGCAGCATTTGATGCACTCGACAACCTTCGACAACAACTTTGGATTCAGACTTATATGAGTCGATTCAAGCTCAGGCAAATCCATGGCCAGCAACCGAACACGCGTGCTCGTGCTGTACAAGTGAGCATTGATCAGAAGGTGAACAAGGCAGCAGAGAGCTATTGTCGTGCAAGGGAGGCTTATCGACGACTAGTAGGTGGAGGTGACTGGGAAGCAGTATTGCAGGAGCTGAAGCCAGAGGATAAGCACAGTCTCGGGGAACGTGTTCTGAAAGAACGCGACCAGATGGAACAAAATAAGGTCAAAGCTACCACTGGATATGGTATGGTGACCAGACAGAGTAAGTACAAGTTATCATGAATCTGGTATTCTCTGCAGACAGGCATAGGTGATGATTTGTTGAATGAAGATGAGTACACATTCTTTTCTTGGGTTCTGGCTTTAAATCTTCATAACAGACTTTCAAATTGAATGGCTGAAAGCCCATGCCCGAGCTCTTCGGTGGAGAGAAGAGGTCCAACTCCTCGACTCCGAGATGTCTCAGGTAATCATGTTCTTCTTATGGATGGCTCATCAGTAGATCAAAAAGGCCAGTCGATGACAGCCCCCATGTTCTTCAGACCATGAGAATGACACCCCAAGGCCCCTTGACCCTCTTCTTGCAGAAGGCCTGATCGCATATGCTGAAGAACATGCAGCCATGTACAACAATATGGTGTCGTCTGTCCAAACTCTGTGGTCCGAGCTTCAAGAGAAAGCTTCTAGGTTCATTGCCAGTATAGCACCTGCAGCAGAAACTTCGGCAGGTGCTGAGTCAGATTCGGTCATGCAGTAGGCATTCCAGCAACTGATTCACTGTATATCATGTATCCTCCATTTTAATTTGATTAAAGTTTCAAGCATGGCAGGAGCACTACTTTCTCCTTGATTCTCTCTGGCTTTGAGAGTAGAGATGGTAAGATCCTTGATTTTGGACCATTCTAAATTTTCTGTGATTTTCTGTGATTTGTTATGATTTTTCATGATTTTGATTTTGAAGTATCCCTCTTCTGTTTCATCATTGTACATCAGCAAAAGCCATATTTTCTGACTGGTCTGAAAATCTGACCTTCTAAAATTTTTTTAATGTCTGAAGCCAAATATAGTCAAAATGTTAAGTAGAGACTTTTTGAATTTCAGAATTATATCAGACATGTCAGAGCCATCAGATCTCCAAATATTTTCAGACTCAGATGACTTTGTCAGAAATTTAACACTTTTTTAGAAAAATTTCAGATATATATTATTTTTCAGACAAATATCATTCCGGTCTCTATCATCAGACACAATCAGACACTTCAGATCTTTGAAGTTCATCAGATATAAGAAATGTAATCAGGCATATTTAAAATTTCAAACAAATATCATTCTAGTCTCTATTGTCAGACATAATCAGACAAATATCATTCTGATCTCTATTATCAGACACAATCAGACACTTCAGATCTTTGAAGTTCATCAGATATAAGAAATGTAATCAGGCATATTTAAAATTTCAGACAAATATCATTTTGGTCTCTATCGTCAGACACAATCAGGCAAATATCATTCTGGTCTCTATCATCAGACACAGTCAGACACTTCAGATCTTTGAAGTTCATCAGATATAAGAAATGTAATTAGGCATATTCAGAATTTCAGACAAATTTCAATCTGGTCTCTATCATCAGACACAATCAGATATATCAGAGTTTGTATATGTCTTAGAAATTGTGAATTCTTTCAGACATTATATATGAGGTCAGAAATATTACTTTTGTCTAACCAAATCAGAGTAGTCTCTATTGTTTAGATACAATCAGACATTTCAGAGTTTATATATTTGTCAGACACCTTGAAACATTTCAGATACTTCTTCACAAGATCAGAAAATATATTTGTATCAGGCAAAGTCAGACAAATTTACATCTCTCAAACATAATTAGACATGTCACATTTATCAGAACTAATAAATAAAATCAGACTTACAAGAGTTTTTAAAAATGAAGACCATCAAATGTAATCAGACAGCTTACAATTATTCAGACTATTCAGGACTCTCAAAAATGTCAGAACTCTGATATAAGTCAAAATTTCAGACAAATTATAGAAATTACAACATTATCAGACAATCTTCTCATTGTCTAGACTCAAATCAGTCCAGTCAGACTCTGAACTACTATCAGACATCAAATTAAGTGTCAGAAAACTGTGATATTTCAGAAAACTGTGATATTTCAGACATAATTAGAAAAATCATGATTGTCAGACAAAATCCAGACACATCAGACTTATTTTCAGACAAGTTAAGATACAAATGGCATCAAGCAATCAGCTCTACTATTTGATTACAATTATAATATAATAGGACAAGGCAAAAATATATTGCTATGAACTAACATATCTGTCTTCAAATTACTGCTGATATAAGATAGTTGTAGTATCTACAACTTTGTCACTTACCTGTTGTCATACAATATAAGAAAAGATATAAATATTTAAATCAGAAAGCAATTTCATTGGCATGATGATCAGAAAACTTGTTTACATAGTATGTATAGAAGGCATTTAAGGAATAAGTATGTTCAAAGTCAGAAGGAAGAAACTCTTTTCCAAAAATAGGCATCAAGTGAGCCCTTCGCAAAATAGTGTCAACATGAATCACTGAGCGAACATTCTTTCCATCTTCATCAACTTCTCACTCTACAACCTACATTTTAGTATCAGGATCTGGCTTTTCACCAACAGGAATAAACCACTCTATATATGCACAAAGATATATGATTGTGTTGTACACAAATGAAAAAAACATTAGAACTTGTCCCACATAAAGTCCTTGTATTCCTGGCAACTCTGAATCATTTTCAACAAAGACACAATCTCGACGTGCAGGACCATGTCTCCATTCAGGTGTAGAACGAATACGATGACAGTGCATATTTGTGAGCCCTGATAAATCACTAGAAGAACGATACACAGCAATGGCAGAGTGAAATATATTAATTTTGTATGGAGCATGAGGCAGTTCAGACTCATCAACCTTTGCAGATGAATGATCAGGATGAAGTTGATCATATAAAAATTGCTGAATCATCTCAGACAACTCAGAATAATCAAGATAAGTCTCAAGCAGATGAAGTTGTCGAGGATAGTTGGATGCCCGTGTTTTGGCTAAAGAAACACTTGCCATATACTCTGGCACATTATGAACTGATGCTCCATCTACATGATGTTTAGTGGCCCTTGCAGTGTTCTCCTTATTTTCATCTTCATCATCAAATTCAATCTCATCTTCAGAGTCTGATGAAAATCCAGATCCAGAGTCATCTGAGTCAGAGTCAAATTTGATATCAACAGCATCCAAAGGCAAATCAAGCATGCTACAAGCAATAAAGTCATTTTTGGCTGCAGCCAATTTATCAAGTCTCTGATTTGTGACCAGCATTTGACTAAGTGCATCAAATTGGCTAGAACATCGCCATGACTCTTTTACAGCTTTAATGTGTTTGGCCTCAGTTATAGATGTGCAAAGTCCATTTGGCACACTAAAAAGCCAAATAAGTTCAACATAATGCATCAGAGCATGCTGTTTGAGCAGAGAAAATCCTTTGCGAACTTCAACATCTTTAAAGATGACTTGTTCTTTATGAAATTCTTCAAGTGCAGCTTCCATAGCATTTAGTGTAGTCTCATCAATAGTGGACCTCCGTGCAAGATAGCAGAACTCCAAAAATGCAGCAAGAGATTGGACCATCTGATCTGGAACATGTCCTTGAATGGCAGGTAGGAACACCTTCATTAAAGCTTTAGAGTCATCACCAGTCCACTGCTGAAAATTATGTCCATCAGGAAATCAACGCAACTCTGGAAATGAAGGAGCTAGCAGCAATTCTTTGATCAATATCTGCTATAATATTATGAGCATAACTTGGTTCATGCTCTTTGATTAAATAGTCTTCAACTCAAGCCACCAAATGATCTTTGAAAACACCCTTGATCATTTGGTGCAAAAGATCAAAGACAATAAGCTCATGAATATCAGCCTGAGGAAAATAATATATGAATGGCTAAGAAGATCAGAATCAGAACAAGTCAAATTTTTGTTTTAGTTTATAGAACTCACCATAATATCAGAAACTATGCCATAGTCATCCCACAGTATTCCTCCTTTGGTACCTTTATTTATCAAGAATTCTGTATGTGTATGACATCGAGTCTCTCCACCACCATCTAGATCCTTTGGTAGAGCCAAGCACTTTGGACACCAGCCTGTAACAATGCATGATATTAATACTTGTTCTGAATAATCTCCAATATAAGGTCCAAGACTATAAATTGCACGACGAAGATGTCCATCAGGACAGCGAATAACCTCTGGAGTAGTCATGCCAGGATGCAAATGCTCAAGAATTGTGCACAAAGATTGTTGTATCAAATGCCTACAAAATTTATGAAAAGCTGCATTGTTTTGATATTGTCTATCTGTTTGTCCAAGAGACAAGAATCCTAAGATGCTCACAGCATTTTGATGAGCCCAACGAACATTATTATGCACATTTTCAGGTGATATATATAGTGGCCAAAATTCAGTATGCCCTGTAGCAACTTGGAGGAAGAGGGCCGATGCTTTGCACGGCAATACGATTCCTTTTTAATTGTTATAACTTTGTAGTGTTATTCTTACAGAATTGAAAAGATAACAGAGAATTGAATATACTAGTATTGTAATGTTGCAAAGATCTCCATCTTCAAATTATATTGTTTTACACTTGTCTCTTATTTTTTAAACTTTTGTTGTCAGCAAGAGTGA
>SFCI01000695.1:0-16426 GCA_004681135.1 Hericium alpestre | reverse complement strand
GCAACTCCATAGGATTTACCTCCTGTCAGTCGCCAGTGCCCTTTAAGTCCCTCCACGTTGTGCTTCCCTCTCTCAAATCGCTCTCGACTCTCTCCATTGTCGATCACCTCTTGAGCAGGTCAGCCTTTGTTGTTTGTGTGTAGCCTGAGTCCCTACCCGGTCACTACAGGACGTCGGTCCTTAGCACATGACACAGAAGGATCTTTTGCTGCCACGTCCTTCCGACAGGCGTCCGACGGCGCGTTGGAGGACAATATCAAGCTGCAGGCAGAGCAGATCTGGCGGGAGTGCCAGAGTGAACGTGTCAAGGTGCAAAAGGAGGTGGAGGCGGCCTCGATGCTCGCCAGCATGGGCACAGGCACCACGTCGATGCCTGCGATGTCAGTTGATCAGGAGCGCAGCGTGAGTGCAGGCATCGTGCCGACGCCGAGGCAGCTCGAAGAAGAAGCACTTGCACAAGTCGTCAGGCAGGAACATGAAGAAGAACAGGTTGCACAGCTCACCATGAACATGCTGCAGAAACATTTCAAGATGGGGCTCTCCCCGCACGAAGTGGATGGGCGGCACACATTCGTGCACACTCCAGGAGTTCACTGTCCTATTGCAGACCGCGAAGGAGATGCCTTGGGAACCCTGCAATCACATTTTGTGCCAAGTACCAGCTGTGCGATGCATGGCAGCCAAGCTTCTAGTACCAGTGCCTCGAGCAGGACGACACGTATGACACTGTGATGCTCTCGCACCTCGAGCTGAGGTCGATGCTCGACTCGCTCAGCTTGATGCTCTCAAACCAGATGATCATGAGCTTCTTCCGGCGCTGGGGCAAGAAGCCGACCGAGGGCGAGATTATATAGGAGGACTTGATCCAGTGCCTTGAGGTGGAGCTCTGGTGCCTGCAGAGCAAGCAGCACAATGACCCACGTGGCAACACCAGCCTCGCCATCACACTCGCTGCCAGCGTGCTGGACATGCAGCTTGCGCTGGATGAGCTCGACTTCTCCAGCCTGCCCCTGGACATCCACGAGCCCCCGAATGGCGCAGCATGGCTGCACCCTGCGCTGCCGGTGCTGCACCGATGGAGCCAATGTCAAAGCAGCTCGATGACATGCACGGCATCAGCATGGATGCACAGGTTGTCGACCACCGGTACGCGGCGGACCTGATTGTGGGCAAGGAGGAGCTCCCGCTGCACATGCTGGCCTTCTGCAGTGATGGAACACTCAGTTGATGACACCTGTCAGACCCAGCAACTGCATGCGCCAAGGTCGGAGACCAGTGCCCAGCATTGAAGGGATGCCCACACCTGAGAGTGACGAGACCCCGCTGCCCGACGAAAGGAGGAGCCGTGCCATGCTCTTACGCATACTGGCCACGTTCACAAGACTTGTGCCCAGCCCTCATGTGCACTGTCGCCTGTCCTGCCCACTGATGCAGGCATAGACTGCAGGTGTTCTGAGTCCCACAATGTGCAGTTAGAGGCATGCTTGCAGTTGCCGTATGAGTGTGAATGTGAGCTGTTCGTCTCGACAGCATCCTCGCATGACCTAACCGCACACCCACACATGAGCACATCATCTTCACTGTTCTCTTCCTGTCTTTCACTTTCAATCTCACATTTGAAGTTCAATAATCTTCCTGTCTTCCACTCTCAATCTCACATTTGAAGTTCAATAAGCAGATTCTATTCTAGTCTTCCTCAGGAATATCTTCACCATGACCTTGGTACACAATTTCCAGTCCCAACCTCTCCACAACAAAATACATGTCTACCCAGTTTAGATTGCTTCGGTGAGGAATCATTGCTACCACTGAGTGGATATCCTTCATGCCCACCACCCTGATTGCTGCATCTCCATGATACTGACAGGACCAGACTGTCTGATAGGACTCCTCCAGAAGATGTTGATCAGGAGGGCCATAGATTGAAGTCATGGCAAGGGGATATTCCTGGGCATTTATCTTGGCCCTAAAATAGTACAGAACTTCACCAAAGTCCCATTTGCCATTGTAATGAATCTATCTCCTTGTTAACAAGATGGATAAAACTTATTTGAGAGAATTTACCTTCACATTGCATGCAGTTCTGAGATTGCGCAAGTCTTTGAGTTTCTCCTTCCAAGCAGATCGAGCTACCTGTCCATTTGGAAGACGAACTTGAGCCCACTTGGCAAAAGAGTCAATATACACATCATCCAAGCCCTTCTGCTGAAAATAAGATGCAATGGCCTGAGTCTCATGTTCTTCAATTTTGCTGGGTGAGCGTTCACATGCTCGCAGGAGAGCATAACCATCTCCTAGATCCTTGGCACCTCTAGGCAGTCCAGAGCGATCACGTTCCAATTCAGGCACCATGGCCTTGAGAGCATTGACTTGTGCCCATCTGAGGCCATGCTGTGAAAGATTGGCAAATGGATTTGATGGCTGTCTGATCTCTCGACCCAAATCTCCAATTATTCACTCCATAGGCCATTGAGTTGTGAGACCCAGACTTCCTGTCCTCCTACACTCTGGTGCTGAATGACGCATCTGATGAACACTTTGTCTGCAAAAATGAAGTTGCTCTGTCTTTTTCTGATAATATAGGACTTCAAATTCTTCACAGAATTCAATAAGATACTTATGAGCCATGACCAAGTCCTGTGAGGTAATGCGACACTGATGCAGGAGTCGAACACCTAAGACAAGCTTGCAGAAATTCTTCCAGTACTTTTCTGGGATAATTCCATAAAGCATAGCTGGGCAATATCCAAAGACATAGGTGAGAAATTCCCAAGCCTTGTATCCACTGGAGATCTTCTCAGCAGGATTGCGTGGAGGGTGATCAAATGATCCAGGAAGATATGGAGTTGCATCTGCTACCATCTTGCCATGAGTGGTCCATGTATCACTACACAGCACCATCCAATCCCATGTTGTCCTGCTATCCTTGAGATCACAGTCAATGGTACCTCTCCACAGGCCCAGCAAGAGATCTGTAAGATTGAGAGCAGCAAGATGCATGAGATCTCCAGGAAAACAGGCAGGGATCAATAAACGATGGGAGACTGAAAAGCCCAAGTATATGCTTGGCTTGCATATGCCAGTTTTGAGGCATTTTTTCTTATACTGGGCAGGCAGGATTAGAAGTTGCCATGACTTCTAGGAGATTTGTTTCATAGCTGTAAGAAATATTTAAGATTTAGAAAAAATATTTGAATCAAATAAAACTCACCGAGTAGCAATCTGCTGTGATGTTTTAGTAAAATTTCGCAAGATGACATCAGGATGATCACATCCTTCTACTGTATAATTATCAGGTTTGAGACAGGCAGGATAATAGTGAGATGCCCTAGGTTTGTGTTGACCTCTCAGAGAACAATAAAATCGACATCCAGAAGTCCCATGATGTCTCACTCGACCATCTAGCATGGCCATAGCAGGAGTATCTGCAGTTGCAAAGGCAAGAAAGGGATGATCCACACATATCTTCTTCTTTGCAGCATCCCAGACCTTGAGACCATCATTTTGTAAAGCTGCAAGATGATAAAAACCTAGAAAAAGAAAAGAATCCAGATTCTTGGGCTTGGTAGGGCCAGGGATGAATTTACCAGGGAGGATGTGAGCTTTCTTGTAACGAACATCAGGGGCCAAATCTAAAAGAATCCAGATATACATCCAGCAGTCTGAGGCCTTATTTTGATAGAGCTGAGCACCATCAATGGAGAAGAGAAGAACTGTGTCATCATCTGTGATATTGCCTTGCTTAACAACATTGAGAAGGTCTGTTCCATGGCAGAGGTCATCATAAACATCAATCTGATGATTAGCCTCTAGTCTTGCAATAATCTCTTGCATGTGCTTGGAACGATATTGCATCTTCTCAGCCATCTCAGGCATCNGACNGNNAGCTTGAAGCTNGGNACCAAGAGGAATGGTGTGAAATTCTTGCCGAGGAATCTGATANCAAATTTAGCAACAGGCTAGCACAAACACAAGTTTGTGAATAGCTAACCTTCACTTTATTTTTGCTTGCATGCAGTTTGGCCTGGTCATAANGATGTTCACCACACATTGGACANGTTTCNCGATCACTGAAAGGTCCAGTGAAGGCAATACATGTATTGACACACATGTGATGAACAATAGAAGTCACGCCACTGAGTTCAGTGACCGTCTTCTTAGCCATATCGTGTGAAAGGAGCTGGATTGGAGGATTATGAGGATATTCTGCNACAGATGCTCGCACTTCATTGTATATCTCCTGAGACCGACCCACTAGTCNTAGCAAGATATGTTTTGATGGACAGCATAATATCAGGGTCGTCGATGACAGGAGGATGTGAAAGAGGTTTATCTGAGAGGNGGCAGATGACATCAGGAGGGAGATTATCATGCTCTAAAGATGCATTCNGCATGGCTTCAATAAAGTGCTGTGTGATGCGAATGTCATCTATCTGCNAGAGCGCCGCATCTGCCATGGGTTCTCNGACATCCTCGTGTAGGAGTGATGCTCGGGCAGAGACAGCCGGCTNGCTCGGCTNNTTTGAGAACTCCTNGTCAACCTCGGAAAGACACCCAGGATCAGGTGCATCCCCTGGTTCACCATCATCGTCATCTTCAAAAGGTGGTTCGTGCTCGACAGATTGTTGAGCACTGGCAGGTGGAAGTGGCAGGGAGGGAGAGGGCGAACGTGACAACTGCGAGTGAGATGGCGGTGAAGCAGAGGCAATGGTGCNGTCGAGAGGGGAAGGTGCTTGATCCTGCGAGGAAGAATGTGCATTAGAGAAATGAATACAGGTGAGGTGACACAGCATACTCACCTCAGGTATNGTCGACTCTATCTGCCGNGTCTCNGTTGCGAGGCCCNTGTCTGCTATATCATGGTCATCAAATATTGGAATATCCTATAGTAATACAATGAGAATCAGTATGAGTAAGTCAAATTAGCNTGAGCGAGGGGGATGTACATCTAATGGGGTGTTCCNGCGAAGGCAGGCTTGTTTTGGACTTGCTTGGACATCCTCATCTGCATCGGGGCCAAGAGGATGTTTGCGTGAAGCACTGCTACCTGATTTGAGTACATGCTCCTCAGTAGAGAGGACGGAGGAGCTTCCAGCAGGCGCAGCAAGACCGGATGACTGGGAGTGGATGGCGAGCCAGAACTGGTCGAATCGCATCGTTAGAGGCGTACAATAGGCGGCATGATTGTCATATGTTCGGTGAGAGCACTCCTTCAAGACCCCCTTGCAGTATTGCTGACAGTCACAGTAGTACTTGTTTGAGTTAGGAGCAGCCATATTAGAGAAGAATGAGAGCATATGCGATGAACGGGATGCTAAGACGAACGAGACGTGCAGCCTAGCGGTAGCAGCAGCGGGGAACTTAGTAATGTTATCTTATCTCATTCTCGATACTACGAGATCTTTCGAAACTCTAGCGCTCTTGCACCGAGCTAGTGGTGGTCCGAGGTGGAGTGAGGCAGAACAAAGTGATGTTCCCACGCATACCGCTTTGACTGAAGTGAGGCCACTCTGTTTGTCCTTTGTCAACGACTAACAAGCAAGTCCGCAAACAATGGCACATGTAGTTCACGTGAGTTACTTATGTACAGTGGTCATTGAATGCAACTTGACCTGAAAGACAAATCTATTAAAGGTAGTATTGATCAGACAATCGATGAACTTGATTGTGCAAGAAGAGGGTTGAATGTGAGTGTTCCGGATGCGCCCAAGACATGCCAATGTCCTGTATGATCACATGCACTCGCTTTGGTTGTAACGTGACTTCACTTGTAATTCAGACATGTGGCACGTCACGACTGAAGCTGTCAAGACTCGGTCGTAGACAGCAGAGAACCACCCAAGTCACCAGCGATGATGGGAGCGAGAGAGCAGAAAGCGACAAGCAGCACAGTGACCTGTATTGGAGGTACAGTACGGTACAGATGAAATGGACAATCTAGGGAAATAGGCGAGCGACAGGGAGCCTATAAGTACTGGGACGACGATGGGAAAAGAACAATGGACACCATAATGGGTCGAACAATAGAGTGAGAACAATGGTGGCCAAATNGAGAACAATGGAGTGGAGAACAATAGGATGTCCCAAAAGGGGAACAAGGGCATGGGTGAAGGATGGCCCCAGGTCATGTGGAGAAGTGAACATGTGATGGGGCAGCTGGAGCACATGACCGACGCGATGCCTTGATGGCAGAGAAGAAGGCGGAGAGAAATGGAGCGATCCGTGACAGCGAGAATGTGCAGATGATACTGATCTGTTTACCTTTTGGCATCGCAAGAGATTGCGTAGATCGGTTTTCTTGAGTATGCGCACGATCAGCTCTACGGGCAACGACGCCATGCATGATTGGCGAGACATTTGCTAGGAGGGGGTTGCGCAAGAGGGAGGTAGTAAGTACTAGTGGAGATCGGGCAGTGGACTGGCAGTGGCGGCTTGACAGCATGCGCCTCGCGAGGTTCCGCTTTTTGCTCGTTGCTGTCTTATAATAATTAAAAAGCAGCAGTAGCATAACTAGAACTTATCATGCTCGTAAGAATGTTACAGTTGTGGACAGTCAAAGACATCCAGTTTGGGGACTGGATTTTCTAGCCTCCGAAACCCATCGGTCGAAAGCTTTCGATGAAAGGAGATTGCTCACCAACTTTGACCTAAATCTGACCGTTCTCTCAAAAATCGGGATTTAGTGTTTTGACCTCCCAAAAATTTTGGCCAGCGCTAAACAAATCGCTAAAAATACAAAAGAAATACCCAAATGCTCCTTTTAACGAGTAGATCATGGTTCCATCATTGAAATTTCGTCCCAGACCCACCGGAAAGAGAAACGAGGCCGACTTACACCGGCGCCTACCGGCGCTTCGGGGTCTCATGAGCATCGGCGCCTATGGCATCTGGCGACAATATTTGTTCGTCGTCGCAAACATCGAGATACAGCAGAAAGCGGACCCGCGCGAGCTCGGGGACTCAAACTGGGTCAGATGCTCTGTGAAAACCCTCTCTCGGAGCTCCGAGAGGGGTACACAACGTCGATCAGAGGTCAGAGGGCCAAAAATTTTGGCCAACCCAAATTGTGGTGGAAAAAACTCCGGAGGTGTGTTTTTGGACGTTTTTCGAGCATCCTGAGTCTGATCCTGGACTCAGTATCCTCCAAAAAAGTCGCGCTCGGCCGCTGTCAAATTGGATGGCTTTGACTGTCCGCAACTGTACATATGATGGCGAACACACGTTCAGTCAATCGATCTGTCAACGAGTCGCCAGGGAAACGCGCTGCTCAATCTAATCTAATCTACTCGGATTTTTTCCAAATCGGGATGTCTAGTAGCACTGCCCAACGCCCGTGAAGTGGATTCGTTCCATCTCGTGCAAACACGAACCCGTTCGCAGGCCCCGCCTCCGCTCGAAATATTACGACGACAGAGACCACACGCCTATCCAAACAACGTAGTAGACACCCCGCAGGAGCGTATGAACTCGGGATCAAGCACCATGGACAGCATGTTGACTCCAAGCCCAGTGACAACGCCGTTTGTAACCACCAGCCCACCCACGCTCCCCACCGTCTAGCTATTCAGAAGCTGCCCCGCCCGAAGCAGAAAACGCCCGAGAAACGCGCTGCGCTGCGTGCCGAACCGGCTGATGACGCGCATGTTCACGACCGCCGTCCACACCGTGAACGTGAGCGCCAACGAGAGCTGCGCGTCCGTACTGTACCGAGGTAGATGCGCCTGGACGATGCCCCACGAGTAGGCGAGCCGCCTCAGAAGAACCTGCCCGCGCGTTGTCTGTCAGATACGTAAGGGGCCCTGGAGGGAGGGGGGACTGACGTGAGAATGCTGCAGGCAGCGACGACGACGAAGCCGTAGCCCCCGTCGGGAATGTCGTCGACGACTGAGGGCGCGCTTATGCTGTGGATGNTCGCTGCGTTCGAGGTCGATAGTTGCGGCGGCTTCGTTGCTCCTGAGCCGGGCTAGCGTGCCCCTCCGGAGTGGTCAGTTCTGCAGCCGCATGCTCGGGCGCGCCGGAGTCCTCGTGTCCGTCCCAGAACGTCGAGAACCGAATGTGCCCGTGCTGCTCTTCCAGGGTGTGCAACGACGTAGATGGCATCGCCAATCACCTCTGAGATCTGGAGGATGAGATCGTACTTATATCTTGACAGGCTTCTGCCTATAAACTGTTTACATGACTCCAACGCGCGCTGCAGAGTATCACGATCATCTCGTTTGAAAGTCAAATAGATGCTGACGGGGACGGTGCCGAGGCAGAGGTTCCTTCTACGCCGAAGTTTATGGCCTTCAGAGATGAAGGAAGTTTTGGCATAGTTGACAGTCTGATTTGTTTCTCAATATGCTCGTAGATGGCGTCGCCGTCATCGGGCGGCGCAGTCCGGACAGCGTCATGAAGGTGAAGAAAGTAAGGAGCAAAGGGCCCTCGACGGCTGAAGCGGAGGCTCTGCGCAAGAATCCGTTCAAGAATTACCCAGACAAGCCTGTGGATGTGGAATAAGTTTTCTGCTAGAGGTTCTTTCATTGCGTCAATCTTGATTGGGTTCTATTTAGCCTTATGCTTTCCTTTGATACTGTAGAGTGTCAAATAATTACTGGTCGTGCTACAGCTTCCACTAGTTTGTTGTGTGGTCTTCCGTATCTTGAACTCTAACGATTTGCTTCGCCAGATTGCATGTAGCATATGTATGTGGTATGCTGGACGTAGCGGCAATCGGCAACATGTTATCGCACCGGCGTGCCACTTCAGAAGGTTGTGCCTATTGAATTGAAAGTCCATAGAGGTCTGATTGACGGCCCTGCGCACGCGTTCTCTTTGTCAGATGCATAACCATGAGAATGTCCAGTCAAACACTCACCATGTTCATGAGGAATAGCCCCTCGTCGGTAACCCTGAGCCACAGATCGGCGGCTTGATCCATCGCTTCAACCGAAATCTCTACTTCCTGAACTAAATGCGGATAGTTGACCACCAATCCTTCTGAGGTGCCGGGCCCGACAGGGACAGAGGACGACGGCAAAATGCTTTCACCAGGGCATAAACCATCCTGTGCCGCACGGGCTACACGGAGGGGATTGAAGTCCATGACGCGAAACGTACGCCGTCCATCTGGGTGTCGCGTTGGACGCTGAACCGCCACACGCATACCAGCGACAACTTGCTTATGATCGACTGGTAACAGAGCGGCCCAAACGACGCATTCTTGCCATTCTGCCCAGGGTATCTCGCGCTTTGCTGATCCCGGCGGCTGCTCCTCGAATTTCCTGTGAAGACCCGTGGAAGAAATAAGGAGCCGAACAAGGTTATGTGTAGGCGGAGTCCCCACGGGTGAAGCAACTTGATG
Organism: Hericium alpestre; assembly: GCA_004681135.1. Lineage (NCBI taxonomy): Eukaryota > Fungi > Basidiomycota > Agaricomycetes > Russulales > Hericiaceae > Hericium > Hericium alpestre. The sequence continues at coordinate 7,083 of SFCI01000695.1, read as the reverse complement.
CGACCATTCAACTATGATCAGGCGGTCGGAATCCTCGTTCAGCGGGAATAGGGATGCGTAAGCACAATTGTGTGCTGGTGCGGACGAAAATGTTCCTCTGGCTCTTAGAGTTGAGACGGGTATGGGGGGAGCACGGGCGATTAGCCTTTGGCCGGTACAGAAAGGTGGTAGTATCAGGGCACAGATTCTTTCCGAGTCCGTCTCTGTTATGGTCCGAGTAGACGGCCCAGTGATATCCGCCATACGGAGTGCGAAAGAACCTCCTGAGGCTATCCAACTTCCCAGAAGAACGTGAGTTCCACTTAAAAGTGTCAGGCTAGATGGAGAGTGTATCATCTGGGAACTGCGTCAGAAATATAGTCGATAGGCCCGAGAATACAAGCTGTGTCACCATGTGGAGAGCACCGGTTTTCCAGTTGTAGAGCTTGTAGAAAAGCTTCTCGCGCGAGTCTGGACCCTCGCCGGTAGACATCTCATAACACGAGGCGAGTACAAAATCAGCTCCCAGAGTCGAAGAGATGGCGCTACGGGGTCGCGTGTTCAGAGGTATGTCCTGAACAGCTGCAAGTGGGTGGCCTTGGCCGGTTGTTAACGACCGAATGTGGAGAGTTCTGTTATTTGATTATCTGTCTGATCAATTACGTCGGGGCACGATTAGACGAATCACATACGTGGGATGAATCGCCGTCAACACACATACGTCTTGCTGGGGATCCATGTCAAAGTTGAAGAAATCAGCGCCCTGAGGCACAGTCAAAGATCCTGCGTCCTCGACGCCCGACACTCCTGCATGGACGCGCTTCAGGAAAATCTTGTTATCGGATTCACTGCGGCCATAAGAAACAGCCTCGTTGGTGGATACAAACTTCCCAAAGCTCGGCATGGTGCTCGTCGACGCAGAGAACAGAAATCGCGGTTTGGCGAGGCTGAGCTTCCGCCAAGCTGACTGCATCTGCCTGAGCAGCTGCAAGCGCTGATCAATGCTCATCTGCGCCGGGCAATTGTCCTGCACGTCGTGCAGCTCCAGTTCGATCAAGTACTGCAGTTCCGCAGTGTCCCGAATCAACTCGTACCAGTCGCGACAGACCTACGGAAATCGATCGAGGAGGGTCAGTCTCAGTCAGGCGCAAATGTGCAGATGATACTGATCTCTTTACTTTTTGGCATCGTAAGAGAGAGCGTAGATCGGTTTTCTTGAGTATGCGCACGATCAGCTCTGCGGGCAGCGATGTCACGCATGATTGGCGAGACATTTTCTGGCAGGACTCAGCGTTTCGAAAGAGATAAATGGATCTGGCTTGGGGGTCCGTCTCTCGCCGATATGCAGTGGCGAATGAGCAAGAAAAGAATTCGTGGAAGTGGCAGTGGCGGCACGATCGACCATAAGCGCCTCGAGGATCGCGAGGCCTCGTGTTTCATTACATACACAAAATCTGTGGGATTATCGATCCGAATACTCATTACATGCAGTTGTGTTCATCGCTCCGATGTTCGCAACCATGCACTTTCTAGGAGAGGCAGTGGGATGGATGAGCTGTAGTCTCCCACAGGCAGACCTTGAGAGAGAAATGACAAGTCGATCTCTTTGATCAACATGAGCCGGCAGCTGTTCATCCTGCTGCTCAGACGACCATACTGTCGAGTCCTCGCCACACATGGTTTGAACGGAGACTAGGTGCCGCAATAACAGAACGAAAATGAGAAGGCCGAACAGGCGGATGTCGCACGAACACGATTTAGTCATTTATTTAATACATTCGCTCTGCGTCCGGCCGCGGCGATGAACAAACCAAGCTAGCGACTGTAATACTAACATTCAAGACAGAACAAAACGATGCGAGACCAACTGCCCCAGAGTGCGTGCGAGAAATGCGATCAACGGAAAGAGACGGTGTGTGATGAGATATATACGGCGGGTCTAGCGCAGCGCGGTATTGCGGCGCGCGCGGGGGTTGGGCCGGGATGTGGGGTATCGGGCTGCGCGGGGTCTATGTCATGACCACGGGCTTGAAGGTGACGATCTCCTCGTAGAGCAGCTCTTTCAGCTGCTCGCGGCTGATGTCGTCCTTGTGTACTGTATCACACGTCAATGAACCCTGACCAGTGTGCAGGTACATGGGGACGTACAGTCAAACTCAAAGAACTCTGGATCGAGTGGCGGCGCGACAGGCTCATCGTCTGGGTCATGCTGCAGATCGGAAGTCAGACCAGTGCACTCGGAACTACGGGGCGACAAACGTACATATGCCTCCAAGTATGGGTGTGCGAGTGCCTGCTCGACCGTGATTCGCTTCTTGGGGTCAAACGTCTACCAAACCCGCCATCAGCCGCAGCCCATCACAATCACGGACGTAAAGCACCCACCAGTGTCTTCGTGAGGAAATCGACCGCGAGTGGGCTTGCGTTGGGGAAAAGCTGCGCGAACGGCTTCTTCTTCCGGAAGGGCAGCGCGCGGATGTAGTCCCGCGAGCGGCGCGTCGTGATCGCGTAGAACTCGTCCAGCGTCGGCGTGCCGAGCACGTCGAGGATGAGCGTCAGCTGGTGATGGTAGTCACGCCCGGGAAACAGCGGCTTCCCAGAGAGCATCTCTGCGAGGATGCACCCGACAGACCAGATGTCAATCGCCTATCAAACGCGGTCAGCTCGGCGATGCATGACGAGGCGAGGCGAGGCGACCGACCTTGGTATACTGCTTGAACGTCAACATGATCTCGGGCGCGCGGTACCACCGCGTCGCCACGTACTCCGTCATGAACCCGGTCTCGGTGCCCGACGGCTCGGCCGTCTTCACCGAGCGCGCGAGCCCGAAGTCGCACACCTTCAGATCGCAGTTGGCGTTGAGCAGCAGGTTCGACGGCTTGAGGTCGCGGTGGATGACGTCCGCGGAGTGCAGCGCCTTGAGCGCGCGCAGGGTCTGATACACAAAGTACTGCGCGTGGTCGTCAGACAGATCCTGCGTGCGGATGACGCGGTGCATGTCCGTCTCCATCAGCTCCTGGATGACTGCAGCGGCGGTGAGCATGATCGTCCGATGACGCAGATGGAGATGGGCACGCACGGTAGACCTCCTTGAACGCCTCTATCGATGGAGTTGATGATGTCCAAGATGGAGATGATCTGCAGCGCGCGCGAGAGCAGCGTCAGCAATGCCTTGCCAAGCCCGTGCGGCGGGACGACGCCGTGCGGGCTGGGAACGAGTGTACGGCACCCACATTTTCACTGACGCCCGCCTCAGAGAGAAACTTGAGGAGCTTGAGCTCGCGCAGCGTGCGAAGGCAAAACATCGAGTGGTCGAACGGCATGATCTTCTTGATCGCGACCTTGCGCCCACTCGGTCGATGCACGGCGGAGCACACGATGCCGTACGCACCCTCGCCGACGACATCGAGCACCTGGTACTGCGTCCCTGCAGGCGCGCACCCCGTCAGCGACGCCGCGACGCCCACGAGAAAATGCCACGCACCGACGTTGAAGCGCACCTTGCGCGGCGCGGGCTGTGCTGCCTGCGAGGCAGCGTGACTGTGCTTCGTCGCCTTTTTCGCGGAGTCGGCCATGGCGCACTGAGTGGTCGTTTGGGTCGTTATGGCCGTGCGGGAAGGAGATGTGGTGGAGGGGGGAGGAGAACAAGGAAGGCCTTAGTCGGAGATCTGAGACGCTGGACGGGAGACAAAAGAGCGAGAGTACTTGGAAAGGCCTGTTATAGGTCGGTTTGCCACAACGGTGCCTATGGCCGGAACAGGCGCGCCGCGCTCTCGCCGCCATGACGATACCTTCGTTGCAACCGTCCACCCACGTCTTTCGCCCAATCTGCCTGGCCAATCCAGAGTCACCGCCCGACTCACGTACACTTTAGTAGTCCTACTCAATTCTAGCTTTTCGTAGCTGCTTTTTGATGCTGCTTATTGGCCGCTTGGCATCGCTTAAGCTCGCTAAGGCTCGCTTACCACTGTCGGTATCAGGCACATTCGAAAAAGCAGCAAGCAAAAAGCAGCGCAAAAAGCAGTAATTGCAAGATTGGGGCTACTGGCTTCTTGATGCTGATGCTGGTCTGATTCTCCCTTCTGCACGAGCCTCTGACTCCGTGCTCATTCGCTCGGTATTTGATGCTTAACTTTGCGTCGTATTTCAGGCTAGCAACCAACAACCGTAGGGGCTTCTTTCCACCTATCTATGTTCTCGATCTACAGGATATGGGCATTCCCCTGTGATGCGCTCCTACTGCAGGATCAATACTCAAGCTATTCACCTCGCAATTTTCTATTGACCGGTATAGCCTACCGCAATACAACTCAACGGGGCAAGCTATACTTCCTGAGACCGTAAGTTCTAGTCTCTTATCGTTGATTTATTATCTCATCGCCCTGATGAAGAATGCTACTCGAGACTGAATGCACGCTCTACGTTGAGGACCCCTTATAGATGGTCGACATCCCCGACAGCTCCAACTGAATTCTGCATACCCTCCAGGGCAGCTGCACATCAAATTCTGCCCCGACCACACTTCGACCACGCAAGCCATTTCCGGCACCCGTAAGTATGTGTATTCATATCAATGATCCTCCGGCACTGCACTTTTCTGCATCACATCTTGATGCGGCAGCCTGGCGGGTCCGACGCGGATACATAGCGACAGGATCAGTGTGGTGGCTGATTATGATTGAGGGTGTGGTGTGTGCCTCCGCGCCTGAAGGGCCGCGAAGGCTTGTTTGGTACGTGTGCATGGCTCGTGCATGATCTCGATGCGCGTGATGTGATCTGATGTTTTCGAGGGCAAAGCGAACTACGACTTCGGTTCGGATTGTGGTACGTATGTTCGAGTTCATATGCGTCAACATTAACGGTTATAGCTCGTGTTGCCGATTGTTGATTATTCTGTTCTTCATGTGTGTTCCTCGGCGATTGGGTAGGTGCTTTGTTCATCTGGCACACCAGTTATGTTGATAGTTTATCTGTTTAAGATTCTACCTCTACGTGTGCCGATGATCCGTCGCCGTTTATCTCTTGTTCCACTGGTCTCAAGTAGATCAAGGAATGCCTCACAGTGCGTACCGACAGCCGCCGTTTCAACCCCCACATATTTATCAGCACAGGATACATATGGAGGATCTCGACGACCATGAGAATCCTGCTTATCCAACGCCCGTCTTTCTTCCGTCTTCCGACAGTGGGCTGATGGAACGATATCTTCGACGTGTGAAACGCGGAGTCGAATGCCATCAGATCGGGCGATCATGTTGTCTCTGCAGGACGTGTCGCGATGCTTGTACGACGAGGACAGGCGATGGACGACGGGCGTGCAGATGCGTTCCACGGTCGGAACGCGGTTGGCCGCTCAGTAACATAATTCGATTGCGATGATCAGACAGCGCTCGGTGGACGCTGGTCTGGCGATCTTACGTTGTAGAACGCTTCTTCAAATTCCATTGGGCAGGTGCGAGCTGATCATGATATGTGCAGAGTGTCTCGTGTTCCAGTTTTCGTGAGGTCCTTGGTACTGAAGTGTGAATGTGAAGTCAATAAAAACTGGGAGCGCCAACTGGCTTGGCAGATTATCTTTCTCTCTGCCGTGCGCTTCAAGAGACATCCGCGATGCCGGTGAGTCCGGCATGGATGACGGGGTGCGGTAACCCTTGCAAGCAAGGGGACTCCGGTTGTAAATTATCCGTGCGCTGGGACATGATGAGATCGAAGCTGGCCATGCATTTTCTGCACTGTTTCGTCCTATCTGCAAGACCACGGAAGCGCCTCCATACAATGGTGCATGCATAGCGGCCTGTAAGAGCTTCGATTCCACGGTCCTGGAATCCGAAGCTGTATCCTAGCGACCATCTGCCAACTGAACATCTCACCAACGGCGCAATACTTAGAACATAGCAAGCGTGGGAAATTGCGAATAATCGCGGGCACGTTTTCTATTGTCCGGGTCACGTGCGACTAACGCGTCGCGTAGTCTTTCCTCTTGTTGATCACGGCGCTCCTTGCTCTTGTCTCTCATCTTCTTGAACGACGACAACGCGTTCTCGCATTGTATCGTCACTCTTGTTGTCTCTTGCATACTGGAAGTCATACTGCTATCTTGTTTGCTCCGTCTCCGTTGTGTAAAGAGAACCTGAACAACTACGCGCTGACGATGCCAGGCATCAACTTCGCCACACCTCAAACGCCGCAAACGCCCAACAACTCCACCTTCGCGGACCCCTCCTTCTCGTTCGACTTCAAACCCGACGTCACCGAGCTCGATGCGCGCGCCGCCATCCAGACGAAGCTCAACCGCCGCCTCGGCCCCGAATACGTCTCGCAGCGCCCCGCGCCCGGTGGCGGCCCAAGCTGACGTACGTCGAGGGCTGGAAGATCATCGGGCTCGCGAACGAGGTGTTTGGGTACAATGGATGGAGCTCGAGCATCATCAGTGTGACCACGGACTTCGTGGACATGGATGAGGAAACAAGGAGGTTCTGCGTCGGTGTCACGGCTATGGTGAAGATTACGCTAAAGGACGGGAGTCATCACGACGATGTTGGATATGGGACGGCTGATAATGTGAAGAACAAGGGCGCGGGTTTGGATAAGGTTGGTGCCATCTTGACTTATGTCCGCATGGTGTGCGATTGAAATGGCTCGCGGCAGGCTAAGAAGGAAGCCGTGACGGACGCCGTCAAACGTGCCCTGCGCAACTTTGGGAATGTCTTGGGCTTGTGTCTGTACGAGAAAGCCTACGCCCAGGAAATTGCAAAAATCAAGGTCCCACCCGTGAGTCTGCGCGCATATACTGTCTAGCTACTGCATATTCACATTCCCTTAGGCAAAATTCGACAAATCAGACCTGCACCACGGCCCTGACCGCGGCAACACGCCCGCACCCTCCAGCGGATACACCCCGCAAGCCCCGCTACAGGAGGTCAAGCCGCTCTCGTCCGTCCCGCCACACCTGCGCAACAACATAGCCTCCGGTTCTGGCTCTAGCTCGAATGGCCGGCAGAACGTGCCTCATGCCCCTGCGGGTGGTACGGCGCGACCAGCGGCACCCAACACGCCTGCGCAGTGCCCCCTGATCAATAGAGCACCCGTGACGCGTGTGCCACC
>SFCI01000694.1:0-16436 GCA_004681135.1 Hericium alpestre | reverse complement strand
AGATGCGGCACGTCGAGACGCTGGTGGCGAGAGACGGTGCGCTGGCAGGCTTTCTGGAGGCTTTCATGTGGGTTAAGGCGGTCGAGGAAGGAGAGGGCGAGGCGGAGATGAGTCGATCGGAAAAGACCGAGACGGAAGTGGTGCTGTTCCCCGGTTTGAAGGATCTGTCGATTGGGACGGCGAACGGCGCGGCTTCCGTCCAACTGTTGAACCAGCTGAGTGAAGGACTGTTGCTGAGGAAGGGACCTATCGTGGTTCAAGGCTCGAGATAAGACATTGAGACTAGGTCTTCTTGGGCATCCTTATCCATGATACAATTCGGTGCTTTGAATCTGGTACATACATACACTTATTAATTTCATCATGGTTAATCATACACCTACATATTTACGTAACGATTGGCTGCAGATATGCATGTCGTTCGTCATTAGAGTTTCCCAGAGCAGACGCCCTCCACCCAATCGACATCGCTGCGGACCGTGGTCAGATTCTCATACCTGTCCTTCGTGATGAGAATGACGTCCTCAATCCGGACACCACCGACGCTCTCGTAGCGCTTGAGCATTTCATGATCGATGTGCTTCGAGTCCCGCACAGGAGCAAGGAGGTGCGGGTGGAAGTAAATACCCGGCTCGACGGTCTGTCATTGCAATCCATCAGACATGCCATTCAACTGTACATAACACGATCAAAGACGTACCACAACCATGCCCTCTTCCAACGGGAGCCTCAACCTCAAATACGTGTAAAACGCCTCGTTGCCGAGCTCGAGCCCCTTCCCGGTCGTCGGGTTCACAGCGGGCTTGCTCGCACTCGGCACATCGTGCACGTCCATGCCCAGCGAGTGCCCGACGCCATGTGGGAAGAACGCGGCGCTAACCCCCGACGCGAGGATCGCTTCCTCTGAGTTCCACGAGCCCGAGCCGGGCGAGTTGGGATTCTTGAAGATGCCGAGGCGCTGGAAGCCGCGCACAAGTGTGCGGTGGCAGAGTAGCTGGACGGCGTCCCAGTGCAGCGAGGGCTTGAGAATGTCCAAGGAGAGCTGGACACAATGAGAAGGGGATGTAGATTGGAGAGGAATGTAAATTTACCTTTTGCATCTCGAGGACGAGCGAGTAGATCTCGCGGGCTTCGGGTGTGAACTTGCCGCCGTTGCCCACGGGCATGGTGCGGGTGACTACGCCGGCTCAGTTGTCAGATGTTGTGACCAGGATGAGGGCTTACTGTCTGATGCATAGCAGTCCCATTCGGACCCTGCATCGATGAGCAGGACCTGCGGCAGCAGATCGCGCGGACCACCATTCGCGAACGCGTTCCGGTTCTCATGGTCATGCGGCTTCACAGGACCCCATGCAAATTCCCTGTCGTTGCAGCAGTAGTGAAGTGTCGAAGCGCGATTGGATGCAGCGACGATGGGGAGGTAGGCCTGGTGGACAGCCCTATCATGGCGTAGATATGCGATATCGCAGAAAGAATACGATATGATACGCACCCTTCACGCCTGCACGATGCGACAAAGATAGCCTCGGCCTCGGCCTCCTTCTCAATGAGCCACTCGCCTGGAAGCAGCGGTCTGTCCACACCGGCCCCTGGTTCCTTCTTCAGCCCACGGACACCGTTACCCAGAACGCGCATAACGACCTCGTGCGCACGCGAGCTGATCTGGTTCGCCTTTCGGATCCTGTCGATCTCGGCGGGGGTCTTGATCAGCCTCGCGCGGTGCAGCGCGGGAAGTAGATACACGTCGGTGCGTGTCATGTTGGGGCTCGATTGCACGAGATCGGCGTACTGGGCGGGAAGCGTTGGGAATTCCGGAGTGCCTGGCAGCGTGTGAAGGACGGCATTCGGATGAGCGGCGAGCGCAGTGACGATCGCGTTAGAGAAGTCAGTGGTATGTGCGACGGTGGTGGCATCGTGCGTCTCTCGCGCAGCCTCAAGTGTGGGCGGTGGGACGGACCACATCAAGTCTACGGGCTCGATTGGGGGAATGAAAAGTGAAAAAGTAGGCGAAGCGGAAGTTGCAGATGAAGCGACAAGAAGCGCGAGAGATGATGGCACTGTACATCCAGTCAGATAGTTGAAGTTTGATTCCTGGACAACTTGAATTAGGTCGAAGGCATAGACAAACTAATAGGACGTACTTGTCGGAATGGCAGTTCGCGGTCTGTGTCGTTCCTGAAGGGCGTGAGGGCTCCCGCTACGAGAATAATCTGGGGCTGCAGCAGACACGGAATAACCAGGCGTGAATGGGGATGTAATGCAACGCCGTAAAGTACTTTTGCTTACTTTGACTCTCTCCTCAGCGGGGAGTAGCTCTGCCAGTTTCTGCAGAGTCTTGGATGCATGCTCTTGGGCTACATGCATTGCTTCATGGGAACAATCTGAGTGTGACGGTTCACTTCACATACCTGGATATACCATCTTGAACAGGTCTTGACTAAAATACGACCAGAACAATCATAAGCCATCGACCTATGAACATGATGCTATGCAGTGGGCATGAAACTTACCGAACGTGAAGATCGGTCGAAGCTTGAAACTGAACGGGAGATCGTCCTGAACGAACAGTTCACCTCTGGAGGTAACTTGGGAAGGATGCTCGCAGTTGGCGAACAGACCTGAGGACGCAAATCTGGGAAACTCTCGCCTGTTATAGCTTTGTCTGCATTGTAGCATTTCGACAATTCACGATAAAGGGAAGTGTACAATTGACTCTGCACTGCGCGAAAAGGCGTGAGGACTTCTACTAGTACTCTAGCTTTCTACAAGTGAACATGTAGTTTGATTATGATTCGACAGACAACGGATTACGATAGTAAATTCATGAAGGTCCACGACATCGACACAACTCATGCCGCCAACGATCTGGACGATGCCGGCAGGGGACACCCGAAAGCGAGGTGATATCCTCCATTGAACTGGCCATGCGAGTGAGGAAAGACTGACTTTGCTATGATGTGGTTGTCTTCTTTCCGAACTTGACCCACAAGCCGCCCTATTGACAGTCAATACCTGAAGCTCCAAGATTAAATCATGACAATTACCTTCACGAACAAGGTCATAGCAGCAGATGGCCAGATCTTCTCGACCTTCTGCCTCCCCCTGCCAGTCTTCCAGGTTTCCGGAGGCAATGTACTCTCAGGCTGAGCGTCCGGTGCGAGGCTCACGCTGTCGAACTCCTGCAACAACCTAACCAAGAAGAAAGACGCCTGATTATACGCATAATTCTGCCCTATACACTGGTTATCGTGAACTCCATTAGCAAGACACCCCAAATTCGAAGTAAGGGAGGCTAGATTCAGCGCTTACTATTCGAGGACCGGCGCTGAATGGTTGAAACATGAGCGGGTTGGCTGTGTACCGGGCAACACGCTCCGGATCCAACCAGCGCTCGGGATCGAACACGTCGGCATCGGAGCCCCAGAGCGTCATGCTGCGTTGGATCAGCATGGGGAAGTACATGATGGGCGTCCCGCCCGGGACGAACAGCGGGCCCGCGTTGGAGTATGTCGGGTCGCCGGGAGGGAAGACGCAGGGCTCAGCGCGGGACTCCCGGACATTGAGCGGTACTGGTGGAAAGACCCTGAGCGTTTCGTTAAGCACTGCGCGCACTAGCAAGGGTAGAATGTCTAGTCAACGTGTGGAGTATGAACAGCAGAATACACACGGTACTTCATTTCTCGGAAAGAGTCAGATGTGGGTGTCCCGGTCTGACCACATGTATCCAAGACTTCATCGCGCAGGCGGTGCATGACATCCGGATGCATGGCCAGAAGGTAGACAACGTAAGTCAGAAGGCATGCAGTCTGTCGAAGAGGTAAGCTGAGTGCGTAATCTATCGCAGGACAATAAATTCCTCACAGTATCCCGAGATGCAATCATGATACTCAGTAGCTGATCTCGAATAAGCCCGACATCTGTACATATCATCAGATTGAATTTCACCAAGGCAGGGATCGTGCGTCCCGACCTTCTGTACTCTCTATCAGATGCTGCAGAAATGTCTTCTCTTCCATCGACATGTTCTTTCCGCTGTACGTCGTCTTCTGATTGACGACTTCTTCCACGATTGGCTCGAGCCATTGCCGGATTACCCTCGCAGGCTCCTCCATGGAATCCTCAAAGAGTTCGAATAAAGGCCAAATTCGACCTATGCGAGAGCGTCGCATGGCAATGTCCTGGCACAAGTCAAAAGCGCAGACGAATGCCCCCCATTCGTCGTGCGTTTCTGAGCCCTTAGCACCTATGGATTTCGCGTTTGCCACAGGCAGCGATGCGGACAGCGTATTCAGATGTTGGCCTAGCAGAAAATCTGCCGACGAGTCGAGCGCGAAGCGTGTGTGAAGATCTTGCACATCGCAAGGCTGGCCTGATTCTGCGAATGATTTGAGGATGGATACCGTCCGCGAGGAGTATTTCTCGAATTGCTGGAAGTCGGAGATCCGCTCCCAGGCGAAGAATGGTCTCGCCATAGACCGGTGCTAAAGGATGGCGATGAATACGGCAACAACTGCGTAAATCAAAGATGTGCGAACCATCTTCCACATCTGGAAACGCGACTGATAATTTAGTTTCAGGTTTGGATATGATCGTCAATCTGCTTACCTCGTCATCCCTATTGAAAATTCCATCACCAACGAACTTTTCACTGGTATATTTTAAATCCTGTTCGGAGACGCGGAATGGAACAAACGTACTATCTTTCTTTCTGACCCTTCCCTCTCCAGAAATGATCAAAACCAGTCGCAAGAATAAACTTCGTATGCTGCAAATCCATACTGATAATCTTTACCCAGAGTCAGTAATGGTGAAAATCGGGCCACGAGTACATACCTGATCTGTCCACAATATTCTCGTATTCAATGTGGTGCTCTGATACTCCTCGAAGAGTCTATGATAGCTCTCTTGCATGTATCCTGTTTTCGCGGCATTGAGGATCCTCAGCAGCACGTCCAGATTTCCAGGCCACTTCCCAATGACACATGGAATAGTCCGCGCGTTCAGCGCTGATGCGTGTTGAGCCTGCCTCCAGGTGCTGTAGTGCACACGAGCGAAGAACACAGCAACGATAATCGCGAGATGACTTGGGACGAACCAGAGTCCAAGTTTGACATTCGCGACGCGCGTCACGAATGTGAGGGCAAGAGAAGGGACGAGCAGGCGGGAGGCGTCGAGAAAGAATCTGAGACGGTACCAGCGAGGATCCATGGTCGACAGTTGGCTAGAAGAATGCCAAGTTAAAGTCTTTGTCCCATAGCTGGCGCACTTCGCTGGTATTTGAATACAGCAGCACCCGCTCGCTTGCGTTTCACCCGGCCGATCGACTGCCCCACCAGACCTCGGAGACGTCCTGAAGGATATCAAAGGCGATCCACGGTGATAGTCATGCCAGCGTTGTGATCACGGGCGCTCCAGACGAAAACCCGGTACCAGAGGCAAGTATAGGTCGACGGATTCGGACGGTGGATGACAGTCAAGCGTGGATTCAATGGGAACCTACTCAGAAACTGAAGTCAGTATAGCGTAGGTACATACCGTTCCCAGCATATCGTCATCGTCAAAACAGTATATGTTCATTGCCGCCATCACACAGCATTCAATCGGAAAACTCGCATTTGGGGCAAAGTGGACGCGCATCGATCAGCCCCAAGCGCTTGCTTCGGACCTATGAGCCCTATGGATAACAGCATCGTTGCGTCTCCGCCCTCCCAGGGTGACCGGGACATAAGAAATCCGTGTCTGATCAACCTCCGAGGGTCAGCGCATACTGGGGTACGGGCGCCGTTAATATAAATGAACGTCTGTTGAAATGAGAAAAGATATCAGGTGGTTTGCCACAGTTTGACAGGCTGCATCACCTGGTTGAAGCTGGTAGGTCGACAGCCATCTGAAATGTGAACGTGGAAGGAAGCAGAAAGAAACAATTCTTCACAGTGCTCGTCGGAGATATGAGCGATATTTATTTATTTTTCTCACGGAATTTCGATTTATATATTTATTAACTATGACTAAGCCGCTTGACGATCTGTTAAGCTGTTAGCAGATAAGATAAGATTGACTTATCTTAGCGGAGTCCAAAACGATCTTATAGTGACTCGGAGTAGGCTTTCTTGAAGATTTGGTGGATGTTGAGGCTACATCGATTTGCTCGTATCCTCCGACCCCGACCTATCCCATCTCTGTATTATAAATCCATGTCTCAAGCAGAAGACACACCTAAATCAGCCGATTCTGGTGCGGCAACGCCAGACGGCCCATCGAAGAGTGCAGGTAAGAAGTATGAGCACGGGTGTGCTTACATCTAGAATCTAACTGTATGTCACAGCGAAGAAGGAGGCCAAGCGTCTAGAAAAAGAAGCGAAACTTGCTGCGAAACAATCCAAAGTTGTCGCCAGCACGCCTGTTGGAGAGAAGAAAGCGAAGGCTGAGCGGAAGCGGGAGGAGGAGGAAGTATTCGTGAATACAACGCCCAAGGGCGAAAAGAAAGGTGCGTTGTATATATCAATCGTGTGATTCTTCGGGAGTGAATTACATATGTCTGTTTAGATCTCTCGCAACCCATGGCCAGCGGTTACAACCCGATCGCCGTCGAGTCGGCCTGGTATGACTGGTGGCATGCCCAAGGTTTCTTCAAGCCCCAGCTGGAAGCTGATGGTTCATACAAGAAGGCGGGCGTGTTCGTGATCCCATCTCCACCACCGAACGTCACTGGCAGTCTGCACATCGGTCACGGCTTGACCGTGGCCATTCAAGATTCCCTTGTGCGGTGGAATCGCATGCTTGGCAAGACGACCCTCTTCATCCCTGGTTTCGATCACGCAGGCATCTCAACGCAGTCCGTGGTCGAGAAGCGTCTCTATAAGGCTTCGGGACAGACACGGCACGATCTTGGCCGCGAAAAGTTCTTGGAGACCGTCATGGACTGGAAGAATGACTACCAACATCGTATCACGAACCAGTTACATCGCCTGGGCGGTAGCTATGACTGGTCCCGCGTGGCATTCACCATGGATGAGAAGCTTTCAAAAGCCGTCATCGAAACATTCTGCCGTCTTCACGAAGATGGCATTTTATACCGCGCGAATCGCTTGGTCAACTGGTGCGTGCAGCTAAATACCACATTGTCAAATCTAGAGGTACGAGACTCGCATTCCTCTCCGTTTCATTGACTCAGACACCCGCCAGGTCGAGCAAAAGCAGCTCAATGGGCGGACGTTCCTGAACGTACCCGGCTACGACGCGAAGGAGAAGTTTGAATTCGGTGTCATAACCTCGTTTGCATACCCCATAGAGAACTCGGAGGAGAAGATCATCGTGGCCACCACCCGTCCGGAGACCATGCTCGGAGACACGGCCATCGCCGTGCACCCACAGGATCCCCGCTACACGCACCTGCACGGCAAATTCGCCCTGCACCCGTTCGTAAACCGCCGCATCCCGATCGTCACGGACGACATCGCGGTCGACATGGAGTTCGGGACGGGTGCGGTGAAGATCACGCCGGCGCACGACCCGAACGATTACGAAGTCGGCGTGCGCCATAAGCTGGAGTTCATCAACATCCTGAACGACGACGGCACGTTCAACGCGAACGCGGGCGAGAAGTTCCAGGGCATGAAGCGGTTCCACGCGCGTGTGGCGGTGGTGCAGGCGCTGAAGGACGCAGGACTGTACATCGAGACGAAGGATAACCCGATGCAGATCCCAATCTGCAGCAAGTCCGGGGACATCATCGAGCCGCTACTGAAGCCGCAGTGGTGGGTGAACAGCAAGCCGCTCGCGGAGGCGGCGCTGCAGCGCACGCGCGCCGGCGAGCTGCATATCTCGCCGAAACAGTCCGAGGCGGACTGGTACCGCTGGCTGGAGAACATCCAGGACTGGTGCATCTCGCGCCAACTGTGGTGGGGCCACCGCTGTCCGGCATACTTCGTGCGTCTCGAGGGTGTGCAGCAGGAGACCGACGATGGAAAGTACTGGGTCGTTGGGCGGAACCTAGAAGAGGCGACGGAGCGGGCGAAGAAGGTCACGGGCGACGCCAAGTTCACGCTCGAGCAGGACGAGGACGTGCTCGACACCTGGTTCTCGTCCGGTCTGTGGCCGTGGTCGATCACGGGCTGGCCTGACAAGACATTCGATTTCGAGAAGTTCTACCCGTCGTCGATGCTCGAGACCGGCTGGGACATCCTGTTCTTCTGGGTGGCTCGCATGGTCATGCTCGGTATCCATCTCACGGGCAAGATGCCGTTCGAGGAGGTCCTTTGCCACGCCATGATCCGCGACGCGCACGGGCGCAAGATGTCCAAGTCGCTTGGGAACGTCATTGACCCGCTGGACATCATTCAGGGCTTGCCGCTTGAGAAGCTGCACGAAAAGCTCTACGATGGCAACCTGGATGAGAAGGAGATCGTGAAGGCCAAGGCCGGGCAGAAGAAGGACTTCCCGAAGGGCATTCCGCAGTGCGGGACGGATGCGCTGAGGTTTGCGCTGTGCGCTTACAGTGGTGGAGGTCGTGATATCAACCTGGAGATCTTGCGCGTGGAAGGTTACAGGAAGTTCTGCAACAAGATCTTCAATGCAACCAAGTTCGCTATGCTCAAGCTGGATGAGACTTTCGTTCCGGAACCTCACGCCAAGGTCGGGCATTTGCACTATAAAGCGGAAGAGATGGCGACTGATCACGCTGTCATGTTTAGCCCACTGGAAACGAGTCGCTGGTCGAGAAGTGGATCTTCCACAAGCTGAACATTGCTGCAGAGGAGATCAACAAGCAGCTCGCGGAACGCAATTTCATGGCGGCCACCACCTCAGCATATAATTTCTGGCTCTACGAGCTGTGTGACGTGTATATCGTAAGTGTAGCTCAATCTTCACGATGAGCGGCGTCCTAAACTCTCTCCAGGAAGCGATGAAACCAATGACGGACCCCTCGGCGTCATCAACAACGAAGACATCTTCGCAACAGACGCTATATACGTGCCTTGACTATGGCCTGCGCCTGCTCCATCCGTTCATGCCGTTTGTGACGGAGGAGCTGTGGCAGCGCCTTCCCCGCCGGCCAAATGACCCTACGCCATCCATCATGCTCGCACAGTATCCCGTCTTCGTACGTTGATTTACATATCTATTGTCTGAGTCGCGCTGATAGCCCGAACAGGACAAGGACTTCGTGTTTGAGGATGCGGACAAGCAGTTCGACCTCATCTTCAGCGCAATCCGCACCGGGCGCTCGCTCGCTGCGTCATATACCCTGCAATCCGACATCCAAAGTACGTCTATCACACAGCTTCCAACGCTGTCCTCACTGAATTTGTGTTAGTCTTCCTCCATGTCACGAACGACGGCGAAGCTGCGCTCGTCGAGTCGCAGGTGTCGACGATGGTGACGCTGACCAAGGGCGCCAAGAGCGTCAGCATTGTTCGGGAGTTGAGCGAAGTCCCCGCTGGGTGCGGGTCGACGGCGCTGACGCCGACCATTGGCGTTCACGTGCTTGTCCGGGTATGTCTCTCTCTGGATTGTCGCGAGTGCTTGCTAAACCGTGGCGACAGGGTCTCGTGGATCTTGACGTCGAGATCGTGAAAGCCGACAAGAAGCTTGATCTTGCAAGGATGAACCTGGAGAAGATCCGCAAGATCGAGTCGCAGGCGGACTATGACGCGACCGTTCCGGAGACCGTCCGGCTGTCAAACGAGGAGAAGGTTTGCGGCTCTGATTTCCGTGGCATCTGGCTTCGCACGCTGACTGTTGTATTCTTTCTACAGAGGAAAACATACGAAGCGGAGATCTCGACCCTTGAACTGTCGAAGGAGATGTTCTCGAAGCTGAAATAGAGGCAGAGAGGCTGGTAGACTGCTATTTACACATTTGAAGTAAGCAAAATGGATCTTGAATACAATTGATACCAAAACGGAGGTGGTCCTTGAGTTTGAGATGCTATGAAAAGCGTGAGCGTCGGCCGTCGGGAACGGAATCGTACGAAGGGTATGGGCGCTTATGGACGACTTGCGGGCCGGGGTGGGTCAGGGGCGGGCCATTGTTCCTCTCCTCGTCCCTCTTGCTCTGCACTCTCATGTCATAACTCACCACCACCATCGACGGCTCTATCTTTCCTTTCAAGTCTGAAGACCTTCGTAAGGTTCGTTTTTCCGTCTTCTGCACATGTTAGAATAAGAACTACAAATTCAAGATACGGATGATCGGCGACGTTAGCGCATGTGGTGCGCGTTCTGCTGCCGGAGTCTTCGATCGTTGTGACAGCTGATACAGGTCAAGCTGGTGCTCACTGAAAAAATTTCTGGCTATCCAGTCGTGATGGCTACGTTTCTCCGAGGCAACGTGAAGTGCGATCGAATCAGTCGGCGATAGCCAATTTCCGCATGAGTTTGTTCACAGCATCAACATGGCGGCATGGTGTCGCGATCCGCTATATAATGCCTCGCGTTTCCGCTCGTTCCGGGATGTGGTCCTCAGTCAGCAAGGGTCCTCATTCTGATAAGCACCGAAACGGCGACGCGATTTCCGGACTAACGGAATTCAAGCGGGACTGGTGGAGGTACTTTCATACATAAGACGTTGTCTGGAAAGACTTTAAGTAACGGAAACGCGTCTTCCGATATATCGTTAAGAAACCCGACTTTTCCGGTGAGTGAATAGTGGCTTTATCATGTCTATAATGTCTGACTTGCTCTCAAATCGTTAATAGGTGTCCACGAGATGCAGGCCCCAAAGATCATATCAACTGTATTTCAACTCCCCGATAAACTTAACTTTTCAAGAAGGCCAAAGGCAGCACAGACTACAGTAGAAGTAGGAGAGGCAGTAAATGACGATGTTGCACAGGAGGATCCGGAGCTAAAGCTCCCAAAGCTTGCGTCTCTGGTTGTAATGATCGGTCTGAACGCTCTGTCCCAAGTGCGTATCGATACTCATAATGCAGAGACGATATCTCAGACATTAAACTCCAGATTTCCTTCTTCATTATCGTGTCATCGTCGAGTAAATATGCAGAGTATCTCGGCGGAACTGCTGCGTTCTCAGGTTTGGTCATTGGTATCCCTGTGGTCTTCGCGGGGATAGCGTTGGTTCCGCTCATGAAGCTCGATCAAGGTTCGTTGCTGATTCTTCCTTTGATATTCTGTTTCTGACCTATCGGCAGGTGCATACTCTCGTCCGCTGCACTTTGCCTGCGCGACAGCCATTTTAGGACACATATTCTATGGCCTTGCATACCGCGCACACTTCCTATACCTCATCCTCATCGGACGTATCGTCATCGGTTTCGCATTCACGAACTTCATGTACTCCAAGCGCTTCTGCTCTGACCCGCGTCTCGTCGGCATTCGACGCCGGACAACCCTTGCAGGATGGCTCGTCGTAGGCCAGGGCATCGGGTTCAGCGTTGGCCCCTTTGTCGGTGGACTCTTGTACAAGGTCGGCTTCGCAAACGAGGTGTTTAACGGGTACACGGGCCCCGGATGGGTCATGGCCGTACTGTGGCTGCTGTTCTGGATCGTGTTCCCGCAGGTTTTCGAGGACGTGCCAAGAAACCGCCCGCAGGTCTCGCAGTCCCCCGAGTCGCCCATCGAGCTCAACACGGTTCCGTTCCCTCAGGCGACATACGTCTCCTCCGAGGGAGCTGCAACGCCCAACGCGCCCTCCGGCGCGCCATCCGCGGTGTCGAGCACAGTGCGCCTGACCGAGGAGGACGAGGAGCGCATCACGCCGCGCCAGTGGGGCGTGATGGCGACGATGTGTTGGTTCGCGATGACGTGCTTCTTCGTTCTCGGCGCTTGGGAGGCCAACATCCCCGTCTACGCCGCACACGCATTCGGCTGGTCGCCGTTCGCGGCGGGCAACTTCATCGCGCTCGGCGGTGTCGCGACGTTCCCGCTGCTCTTCTTCAACGTGCTCTTCGCGCGGCGCACACAGGACCGCTACATCCTCGTGCTCGGGTGCACGGCGGGCGTGGCGGGGCTGCTGGTTATGCTTGCGATCCTCGCGGCGGATAGGGTCACCTTTGGCTCGTTCTTTGCGTGCTGGTTCCTCACTGCGTTTGGATTCAACGTCACGAGCACGGTCACGATGAGTCTGTTGTCGAAGCGTCTGCCCGGAAGCTGGAATGGCAGACGAGTCTTGCAATCCAGTACAGCAACTTCTCGGGGCGAGTCAGCGGTGCGGTGTGGGGTGGTGCGGGTGTGCAGGTCGGGATGACGAAGTATATAGGACTGCAGCTGGGGATATTAGGCGTTGGACTGGTTTTGACCACCGTGCTTTGGAGAGACCTCAAGGCGAAGACTGGATAAGTGATCGATGTTAGGTTCGTCTTCATTGCCACTGCAGTGATGCCAAAATCTGACTCTATCCTTCGTTGTTCTCCGCAGATTAACATGAATATTACGACAATATACTCGAAGCAGCAAGGCCATACATCAAAGCTAGATGGACCATTAATAGGCCGTTCGCTGCGATTGGGCGATTGTCGCTTCTGATATATATCTGCTCAGCATGACTTGGAGAAGCTCGACCGAATAAATGGAGTCCGAGACTGGTGTCTTTGAGGGCGGTTATGCATTCGACGCCTTTCGACCGACGTCTTCGTGAGTAAATCACCTTCGTCCTTCGTCGTATGTAATCTCCTTCATATTGGCTCTCCTCTTCATTGGGTTGTTGACTTGGTTCAGGCATTCTTAGCTATAGCAACACCGTAGGAGAAGGAAAAAAGATGGTCCCATGAACATCTGGGTGCAGTGGGCCTGCTGTCTTGAACGACCGTACCGATTTTCACTTGGCTTTCGGTCAAGACAGGTCCAAGATGTTGGAAATGAGCTTGCGCCGTCAAATTTCGGTATACCGTGACCTTTAAAATTTCACACACTCTTCCGATCAATGGATGAGCAGCTGCGCTACATTCTTTTTGTAAGTAACACCAAGACGATGTGCTGCTAGAACGTCGGTACATGATCAGGATTCAGGAGAGTCGTGTTTGGCCGACGCGCGCCCCGAGTTCCGACTTTACGGCATCCGCCGCACGGACTCGGTCACACTCCATGTTCTGAAGGCTTCTGACCTTGGCCCGATCTCTTCGTACGTGTCACCAGGCACGCTCTCCCCGCCATTTTGATCTCATGACGTTGGCAAGGCCTGGAGCCGTTGCAGAAATCAAGTACTCGTTTTTTTGGGTCCGGTAAGAACGTATCTCTCCACGATTTCATGCACATTCAATTCGACAGTTTGTGTGGAGCTTTTATCTGCAGGTATCGAGGACGATATGCAAATTGCAGTGCACTATCTCTGATGGGCCAATTTGCGAATTGGACTCGGAGCGCTGACCTGCTCTCAAGCGCCAGCGACCCCGGCAGCAGCTATACTTCGTCCGTGATATGATAAGCTCGTAGGGTGCTCGCTTATTTCGCTTCGTCGCCTCGCCCATTTAGTGCACCTCCTCACTAGTCGACCAACTGAGATATACACTCCTTAGTCCTTCGCCGCGGCCCAAGGCGCTTTGGGACCGTGAAGCCCCTCCCTCTCTCGAACCACCATGGCCGACCCGTACGAGAAGAGCTACCAACATAAGAACGACAGTGGCGATGACTACGATTTCGGAACGGCGAGCGGGTCGGGCACGGGACCCTCTGAACTGGTCGAAAGCCGTCCGGGAGGCTTGCGCGGTTTCTACTACCACCCCACCACGCAGGTTGTCCTTCTCGGCTTCGTGTGCTTCATGTGTCCGGGCGCCTTCAACTCGCTGAACGGGCTCGGCGCAGGTGGCCAGATCGACAACACAACGAGCGCGAATGCCAATTCGGCGCTATACGGGACCTTCGCGGGTGCAGCATTCTTTTCCGGGTGCGTTCCCCGCTGCTGCTCGATGTCTTGTGAACTGACCATGGTCTAAGCTCTATCAACAATGTGATTGGGCCTAAGCGCTCACTGCTTTTCGGCAGTATGGGATATGCTCTGTATATTGGGTCCTATCTGTACGCTGGAAATTTACAGCTCCTACTATTCAAGCTCATGAGATTCTATCAGTGCGATGAATGTACACCGCAACGCGGGACCTTTCGTTGTTGCGGCCGGTGCGATCCTCGGCGCTTTGGCTGGATTGCTTTGGACGGCGCAGGGCTCACTCATGCTCGCGTATCCCACTGAAGACCAGAAGGGGAAGTACATCGGAATTTTCTGGTCGATATTCAACCTGGGCGGCGTTGTCGGGGCGGCAATTTCGCTAGGGAACAACTTCCACTCTACGGTGCGTCCGAGCTCGATGTTCTTCCATTTGTTCCTTGCGTCTGATGTATCATTACGGCAATCAGACCAATTCTGGTGCGTTATCTTGGCCTCTTTCATTGATAACGCGAAGCGGGTCTAATCTTCTGATGCTTAGTTTCGAATGGAACCTACGTGAGTGAGCGCCAAAAGCTGTTTCGCAGTATTCTCACTATCACTAGATTGGCTTCCTCGTACTGTCCATTATTGGAGTCCTGATACCGCTGCTGATGGCCGACCCAAGCAAGATGGTGCGCACAGACGGGTCGCGGGTGACCGCACCCCGCTCGCCATCTTGGAAAACAGAGATTTGGGGCCTCTACATCGCACTGCGCACAGACCCGCTCGTCGTGCTCCTCTTCCCCATGTTCTTCGCGTCCAACTGGTTCTACACATGGCGTGCGTCCCCCGTTGATCGGAACCATCTGCTCGACTGATATATTCCCCAGAGTTCAACGAATACAACGCAGCACTGTTCAACATCCGCGCCCGCTCGCTGAACAACCTCCTGTACTGGATGTCGCAGATCATCGGCTCCATCAGCATCGGCATCCTCCTCGACCAGCACCAGTTCCGGCGGCGCGTGCGCGCCTTCGCCGGCTGGGGCATCCTCGTCTTCGGCGTCTTTGCGGTGCACATCTGGGCGTACTTCTACCAGCGGTACGTCTGCTTTATCGCTCATGCCCGTCCGCGCCCCCTCACGCTCGCGCAGAAATTACACCCACGAGTCCATCCCGCCGGACTCGGAGAAGATCGACATCTACGACAGTGCCTACGTCGGGCACATGCTGCTATACATCTGCTGCGGGCTGCTGGACTCTATGTGGCAGACGACGGCGTACTGGATGATGGGTGCCATGTCGAATGACCCTGCCAAGCTGGCGTACTTCGCCGGTTTCTGTGAGCAGTCGCTTCCTATGCTTTGTTGCGATGAAGTGTCGATCTGATCGACCGCCGTAGATAAATCCATCCAGTCTGCCGGCGCGGCGGGTGTGTGGCGTGCAGATGCTATGAAGCTCCCGTATGTACAAGGACTCTGTGTTGTGGCAGCTCTGACCACGTCGTGCAGGTACATGAACATCTTCATATCGACGTGGGCGTTGCTTGTCGCCGGCCTCGTGTTCCTGCTCCCCATGATCCATCTGCGCGTGAACGATCACACGGACTACGAGGACGAGATGGTGTAAGCATCACCTCTGTATGGTCTGCACGAGACTCATCTGCCCTTCGAACAGCGCGCACATGGATGACCTTGGGGAGCTCAGGCACGACCGCTGAGTGAATGAGGATGCGACACGTAACAACAAAACACCAGCGAGTCTGACCTCCTGCAGCGGGTCCCACGAGCCCGTCGTGATTGCCGTTATCTATTCTTGCTTATTTTAGCTAGCTGAGTGTCAGACCGCATTCTATACCGCGGGCGTGGACGGAGAATGAGTATACCCATGCAGGAGAAGTCAACTGCTCGGGTCTGCAGAGATGCATGCCTGTTAATAAATATTAGTCAGTGCTTGTATGTACGAATAAAAGGGATGTCTCCAAGATGTCCCAGGCTGGTAGTATCTCACAGGCAGACCTTGAGAGAGTAATGATGAGTTGATCTCTCTGATCAAGCAGGCTGGCGTCGCCGCTCGCGAGTGGCGCACCGCTCGGTTGCAAGCTCTTGGTACGAGTCATATGTAAGATTCCAAGGAACAACATTAATGATTTCACAATGTCCTGGACTGACATTCGTCCCGTCCCCGAACTGTCGAACGATTCAAAATCGATCATCCGTCGAAACATGCACGCTTACCTCCCTCGAGGGCATCATCCTTGCCTTTTGGGCATATGAGAGGAGTAGGAAAGGTTGAAAACAAGCCGCACACAAGATGGAAAATCCATCATCCCAACGCACGTCTGTCGAGAAACCAACATAACATACTCGCGGCAGATCAAGAATACCGACAGATAAGTAGTTCCTAAACTCCCCCTCCAAGCCTTCTTCCATCCCATTCATTCTTCAGCTCAGTTCAGCGTGGGTGTTGTCCAGTTGATCCAGTCCGACGCCGTCCAGGTCACGCCGCCGAACACGTTATTCGTCGCAAAGTAGTCCGTGCTCACATTCGTCTCGGCAAGCAGGAACCGATCAAAGAACGCGTTCAGCTGGGGCGTGAGCGAACTCGGCCACGCGC
>SFCI01000693.1:0-16442 GCA_004681135.1 Hericium alpestre | reverse complement strand
AGTGCGAACCACCATCGTATTGCTATGAAAAGAAATTGCATCAGACGCTGGATCCAAGCAGAGTACAAGGCGTTTTGAGACTGACTGCAGAGTTCAGTGCGACGATCTGTAAAAGTTTATGGCATGAATGTCTGTTCTAGTAATGGCGACTGTAGTAAAGACTCACGAAGTCGCTGGGCTGGTTGGACTTGCCGCAGGCGCCCAGTCCGTCAGCGTAGTATGTGAAGCGAGCATTGTCGAAACGCTTCTCGAGACCGCGAGCTTCAACCCTGCTGACACCGGGATGTCTGCGACCATGGCTCCGTGCAACGAAGGCATGCGAGTCGGCCGACGCAACGGCAGGCGCTACGGACAGGGCGAGGCTGAGGGCAAGGGAGAGAGCGGTGAAAGCACGCATTGTGATGTGGTGTCGTGTGTATTGTGTGTATTATGGGGAATGTGGGACCAGGAATTCTATGGTCCAGACAAACAACGACAGCAGGAAGGCCGATAGGTGAGAACAAGAGAGAGTACGTTGAAGGGCGTCAACAAGGCGCGTTAGAAGGGAAACGAACAAAGGGCAACGTCAAGTCTGGAGAAAAGGCAACCGGAGATCATATATTGTTCAATTTTATTTCGAGGCGCCCTTGTTCTTCGAACCGTGGGGCTGGCAGTCTGGGCTTCCATAACGTAAGCACTACCCCCTCGTGACCGCGTCGTGGTTGCCGACGCGCCCATCTCTGCATCTGTTCATCGTGTCCACCATGGCAGACCGCGCGTGTCAGGTCAGTAGTTACCCATGCGAAATCCATGCAGCGTCATATTCTGACTCGGGAGCCCAGTGCGCAGAACTTCTCGCAGCTTTTCCGAGGACCATGGCCACAGCCGAAGATCACAACGTCGGACCGTCCGCATTCGTTCTCGGGTACACGCACATGGAAGAGAACCCCCGGCGGCCTCCAATCCCGGGTCGAGTTCGCCATCACGTCGGAAAGAGACGTCGCACTGTTTCTATGAGTCTGGGATATGATCACAGACATCTTGGTTGCCGTCCGAATTCTGTCAGTGGTGACAGTGTACATTACCTTATCGAAGAACATTCTTCGTGGTGGTAACAGACGAGCGGGAGACGACGCTCAACACACGGAATGTACGATCAACATTTCATGCACGCTGATGAACAACGAGCGGTTAACTGATCGTTGCCAGCGCGTAAAGACAGCGCCTACGGTCAACATCGAAGGCGGAAGAATCAGATATGGCGCTCGCGATGGCGCTCCCAACGTCAATCGCGAGGCGGTACAGTGCGCTCTTTGTCAAGCCTACATCACAGTATAACTACCGTTCCTGTATGTAGGTCAGAATTATGACTTGTGGCAGACACGTCTGGCAGCATAGGTGTTACGAGGGCGAGAGCTGCAAACACGGATGCACGACGAGCCCGCCGACGCCCATGGCGAACTGGCGGTTCACGCCGACGAGGCTCAGGCCCAGCCGACGACCAGCTTGATGAGGCTGCGCTTCTGGATGTCGCCCGCGCTCCCCAATCGAGCGCGCCTCCGCATCGAGAGCGTAACTGGAGTTCGCATGCGCGGGGATGGCCGCCATATCGGTCACATTGTGGGCCGTGATGTCGCGATCGGCGAGAACGATCGCTGCGCCGCGAACGGCGAGACCGGTAGACAGGACGGTGGCGAGGAGAGATATCTTCATCTTGGCTGCTCAATTCGGCGAATAGGGTATGTTGAGCATCGACAAGACAACAGCCAAGGAGGCCAAGAATATACCAAGTCTATCAAAGAAATGGTGATCTGGACAAGTTGCGGTACGAGCACTTCAGGAACTGCATACAACTCGTCAAGTGGGTTGTTGCCAGGGATCAGAAAATGCGTACAAGTTGAGCTGACAGACAAGATGGACAAAGCAGATCCTCGAAGACTGCTTGAGGCTTACATCCATTTCTTAGGCCTGTTATACTCGTTGACCACTGCTTATCACCTTGGGGGACTTGTCCTGACCAAGAAACGTGGACCAGTGAAACATCCTTGTCGCTACCGAAGTCCATGTGCTCGTCGATCTTGTAAGCACAAGGCCTGAGCTCCATCAAGTTATGTAAAAGAACTCACTCGCACATTTCCTGCGCCGTCGCCAACTTTGGGATCAACGGTGGTTTCTTGGACATCAAGGCGCTGTAGAACTTCATAGACACGCGAACGACATGAATCGCTGTCCCCTGGCATCGTGGATAAGACCCTCGAAAACTCTAGTGTACAACCGGCGCCGGAATCCTGCACTAGCAATGAGAGAGCAGATGACCTCATTAGCATCCAGGCTTGGCTAGTCAAACTTAAATGAGACATACCTGCCGAGAAGCTCACTTTTCCCGTCAAACTTTTAAGATGGCCGATATTTTGGGAGTCTGAATGGGGACACGCATGCATCTCCACAAACACCCACAGGCATGCCAAGAGCGATGTCGTCGGGAGCCTGAATGTTGATATGCAAGGGCACAACAACACCGCATTGGTAGACACAAATGTCACTGCTTTCCTGAGAGGTCAGAACAAGCGCACAGGCACGCCCACAGAGGAGCCGGCCGGCCATCTCGTAGAGCAAGAAGTGTCTCGAACTAGAGTCAAGATGCTTTCGAAAAAGTCGCTTTACGGCTGTATGGAGCTGGACGCGCTATCTGCAAGGATGGGTTCGATCGGTCAGCAGAAAGGCATTTATTCACTAGGACTGTCTGAAGTAGAAGTTCACCGACGGCCCGTGAAAGACGCACTGGTTACTAGATTATGAGCGCCCGAATTGTGTCGTTATGGCATTGTTCGCTACGGGATCTCTCAATGCGACACATATGAAAATAGGATATTGGGAAAGAAAACGACGATGCAACGACAGGCGGCTTGGCAGTGAAGAATGAAGCACACAGACCGGAATCGACGTTCGTGTCAATTGCACGCCGCGCAATTCCCCGTCGCCCACAAGCAGTCAGCATTTTCACAGCTCATGGAAGGCAAGAACGATACCTCATGAAAGTGCACTGGTCACATCCGCATTGACGAAGTAGTGAGAGTCCGCTTTGAGTGAGCGCTTGCCAGAACTGAAAGTCGTTCGGCAATTCCCGCACACCCGCCTCCCGCCCCAAACCCAAAAACGGAAGCGCACCCTCCCGATTCAGATATCTATTAATGTCCCCTTCGGGGTGACATACGAAAAAATTGGAACGATACAGAGAAGATTACACAGGCAGCAGTTTCATTTCCCGAATCCCGAAATCTTTGTGATTTGTGCTATTGCACACTCAGATTGGGCAGAATGAGAAATCGGGCCGATTATGTTTAACCGTCAATCAGATTTTTCGACGTCGTCAATCCATGGCGCCCAGGCACACTGCCATCGGCATGACACCAGAATTCCGGAACGCACTAATCCTTAGAAAACCGGGTGCGAAACGCAGAGGCGTTCAAGGAAAAAGAAGCCTCGGCTCCAGGTCCGGAGCCGGAGAAAAAACATAAGCGGGGAAGAAAACGACATGGCACTCACGCGCACGTCCTTCGCCATCAGTCAATAACTTCATCCTGAACGCTTTCTGAGGCACTCACTCCCACTGGTGTCGAATCCACTGCCCATCCGCAAGCCACGTCGTAAGCACATGCCTAACGAAAACGAGACTGCCCACACTTGCGGCGACGTGCCATTCTGAAGTTGCATTGATGGTGAAACGTGACAAGAAACGTACAGCGCCTGAGGCCTGACCGTCAGATACGACGATCCTAAGGCACGATGGTTGAGTCCAGTATCTACTCTGCCCCCGGGAGACTAGCCTGACCGCGCGGGAGTAACAAGGAGTAACAGGGTGGCGCGCTAAACCAGCAACCAATCAGCGCTTCAGCTTCAGCAGCATTGAAACCCGATTATGTAAGCAGATCATCGTGGAAGGAAGGAAGGCGCATCGGTTCATGATCTCTGTGCGCGCCCTCCCGACACCCGACGCCCGACGCCCGACGCCGCCACCGTGGACAGTCCGTGGACGCGCAATACAGTCCGTCGCACACACAACCCCCCCCCTACGGCCCCGCCTATTCCAGAATTGGATTCGAAGGCGAGTCTGGTCGTTTCCGCTTCGTCACACTCAACGGCGACAGTAAATTCTTCCTGGGGAGCGCGCACTGAGGGGCGCATACATACGCGTCAGCAATTCATGGGCAATGCTACAAAGCGTGTCATGGCACGGTCAGTCTCGGATCTCGTAGTCTTTTGTGCTAACTATGCCCCAGCTGCAGGTTTGAGATGTATCGTATGCGTTTTGTGTGTATGATGTCAGAATCCATGTTTCGATCGTCGGCGAGTGGAATGGACATGTGTGCGTCCATACTCATCGACGCAGCGGCTTTCAGGTGGTAGTAAAGTTCTATCCGACGCTTCGCTCTACTGACCGCCCGCTACCCGCAACGTCACTGATGGACGTCAACGATAATCAACATCATGAAGCATGGAGGTCTTCTGTCAATCAAACCACACGGCGTTATATATCAATGACAAGCACCGTCCGGTGCCTTGAGCACAGCACCCTGCCAGTGTGGGGCCCCACCTTGGTCTATGCCGCGTAGTTCTGGCGCCGCGGGAACCTCTTCAGGCTATGGCCCCACCGACAGATCGAGTCATACCGCGGCCCTGCAGCGCTCGAGGACGGTAAACGCATATCCACATACGCAATACAAATACGCAATACGGATCACGTCGCTCGCCGAAGCAATGCCGCGGCCACTGGTGCGTCTAATGCTTCCTTACACTCACAGATTCTTGCGTACCCCATTAATCTTCATCTCCGACTTTCTCCATTTGCCTCTTCGCAAGCCGAGGAGCTTGCTCAGCCCACATGGCCCACCGCGCCATGTGCATACTCCAATCGAGCCTCCACCGAGTGTAGAGCTCAGCACACACGCGCATGGGCCAGGTGGCAGGGACGCTGTCTGCGCGCCTTCCTTCCGCAATCTCTCACACATCGACTGTCGTTCTGTCGACAGATTGCAATGCCTGTTACTCCCGAAAGAGTGGGGTGGGCAGTATGGCTGCGTTTCGTGAGATACGGAAAGCGCGAAAGTGTCGACAATGTGCATCCAGTATTGCAGGGCCGAGACGACGTCGACGGTGCATCATTGCTTCTGCGCTTTGTAGGGGTGGTGCGAGGGGCTGAATCGCTGATGTATGTGCCCTGAATATAGACCCGTCACTTACAAGCAGGTCAACTGTCTCTCACAGTGCAGCGACAATATTAGCTACAAACCCCCAAGCATCGGACCTTGCGTGGACCTCGGGAGTGTGTAATCATACGGTTCTATTCGGATCACGCCCCGTACCGCAGTGCACACTACAGCGCACATCCTATGGCCCAATGGAGGTGTGTGGGACTGACTCTCAATGCTGCCAGTCCCGTCAAGGCTGCCGAAGTGCATGGGTGGCCACTGTCTGATAAGATGTGATGACGCTTTGACAGATAGCCGCCGGGTATTACTTATCAGATAAGGAGAGCGCTTGCCAATTCACCGCACTCCACACCAACTTCGCATCATAGCATGCAACTTGGGCACCTCCTCTCCCGCAATGGAGCGCATCGTCCGTGAATTCCACGGCGTCTTGGTCGTCGGAGAAACGGATACAGATTTTTGGGCGTTTCAGATGATCTATAACATGCAGGACTCGGACTTCGAGGGGCTCTGACAACCTGGCCTCTGATGAACGCCATTTTCAGCAGTCTCTTAAAGGCGCAGGCCCTCTCGAAGGTTTCTATCAAGTCATTTTCATCGTCTAGCACCTTTTCCATCATGTCATCCTCATCCGAGAAGCCTAATATTGTCGTCATTGGAGGGAGCTGGGTTGGTATGTCCTAGCCCTTCCTACTATGTTCCAGAGACAGCCTATTGATACCCGAGACAGGCAGCAAATCAGCGCAACTGATAGCTGCCAAGATGCACGGGACACACAGGACCATCATGATTGAGAAGAACACGCACTTCAACAATCTCTTCGCCTTTCCGCGCTACGCCGTCGTCCCGAAGTACGAGCACCGCGCCTTCATTCCTTACACCACTATGTTTTCCCACCTCCCGCCCGACGCCGTGTCCGTGCATCGGGGACGTGTGACAGAAATCCATCCGGACTGCGTGCTGCTGGAAGGCGAGGCGTCCATACCGTATGAATATCTTGTCGTCGCTACAGGGACGCGCTTAACCCCGCCTGGGACTCTCCCCACTGACACGAAGCCAGAGGGTATTGCATACTTCCAGGCGCACCAGAAGGTCGTGAAGAATGCACAGAAGATCGTGATCGTTGGCGGCGGCGCGAATGGTGTCCGTCAGTGGTTTCTCTTGGTTCTTTTTGAGGCTGGTTCTTAGTTCTCGGACAGAACTCGCTACGGACATCAAGGACTTCTACCCCGCTAAGTCCGTCACGATCGTCCACCCCCACGCGGTCCTGATGCACGCTTTCCACCCGAAGCTGCACGAGATCGTGCGCGAGCGGTCGCCGAGCTGCACGTCAATGTCGTGCTCAACGACCGTGTCCGCATCCCGACGGGCGGCTTTCCCGTCGACGGCTCCGATTTCGCAGTCGAGCTTGCTTCGGGAAACCGCCTTGCTGCCGACCTCGTCGTACGCACCTTGTACCCTGTCTGACGGCCTCTCCGCTCACCTCGTGACACCGCAGATCATGGCCACCGGCCAGACGCCCAACTCCGCGCCGCTCCGCACGCTCGCGCCGGGCGCGATCACACCTGCGGGGTACATCTCGGTGTTGCGAACGCTGCAACTCACAGACCCCGCGTACCCACGCGTCTTTGCCCTAGGCGACGTCGCGGATACGACTCACCACAAGGCTGCACGTCCTGCGGAGCACCAGGCTGTAGTTGTCGCAGAGAACATCCGGCGGCTCGCCGACGGCAAGGGCAAGCCGCTCGAGAAGTACAAGGACCAGTCGCGGGGGATCCATCTGTCGTTGGGCATCGTGCGTGGTTTTCTTTGTATTTGGGGTGGGTGCAGTACTCATGGTAAGCAGAAACGAAGCGTCTTTTTCGACAGCCCGATGGACCCAGATGGGGAGCCGGTGTTCAAGATCGACGAGGATGGCACGCCTGACTTTGACGCGGACAGGTTCTGGAGGACAAAGGCCCCGGGGATTACAGATTATTACCTCTAGAGCATTACCACACCGTTAAAACATTAAGGATTTGGTCATTTGGAATCCTTTACTAGCGTTGCGATCCGATCTTATGGTGAATATTTAAGTCTGCGCCGTGCTCTTGTACTAGTAGGAGTCAGTCTGGTAACAATATCAAATCTCTGCCTTAGATGTCTCTGACTACCGCACAACAGAGTAATCACTTCGACAAGCCAGTCGCGTGGTCTGAGCGTACTGGTCGAATTGACGGTGCCGCTGCGCTGTAATGGTTTCATCGGAAAGATAACCATAAGGCTGGGGAGACCAGTGGCAAATGTCGCCCGGCGAGGTCAGATGAAACGATCCTGAGGCACGATGGTTGAGCATTCATCTACTCTGCCTTAGGGAGACTACCGGCGAGTCACGACGGCCTGTCTGTGGCCCGAAGGTGTCAATATTATATGCGTCTTCAGTTGTTTCCTGGCGACAACCTGTGACCCAAAAAGGACAGTGATTCGTCCATATATGCATTGCCAGTCGTTGCTCGGCGACAGTCTCTGATACGAAAAAGACAACGATCCATCCATGTGTGGTTCTTCAGTACTTCACTTGTTGCCCTGCGACAATCTGTGGCCCGAAATTGGCAGCGATTCGTGCGTATATGCGTTCTCAATTGTCGCCCGACCGGTGGCGACAGTTAGTGACCTGAAAAGGGCAACGATCCGTCTCCAGCATTTGCTGAGCCCGACAGTCTATGGCCCAGAAAAAGAAGCATGCTGTCTCATGCTGTCTACATATGCGTCCAGTTGTTGCCCGGCAACTATCTGTGACCCCGGGAAAAGGACAGTGAGTCGTTCATGTATCCGCCTTCAGTTGTTTCCCGACGACCTGGTGGGCCACTTGAAAGGGCAGCATGTTGTCTAACATACGTCGTCATTTGTTTCCCGGAGACAGTCTGTGGCCCGAAAGTGACAGTGACTCATCCATGTATGCGCCTCCGACTGTGCCCCCACCGGCGGCGACAGTCTGCGACCCCAAAAGGGCGGCGTGTTGTCCACACGTGCGTCGTCAATTGTTTCCGGGAGACAATCTGTGATACGAAAATGGCAGCGGTCCATATGTACACCCTCAGTCTTTGAGTTGTTGCACTGCGACCCGAAAGGAGTAGCGATTCGTCCATATATGCATCTCCAACTGTCGCCCGATCCTAGGCGACAGTCTGTGACCCGAAGAGGACAGCGACTCGTCTTCAATTGTTGCTCAGCGACAGCCTGTGGCTCGAAAAAGGCAATGCACTGTCCATATAAGTATGCGCCTTCAACGTTCTTCAACTGTCATTGGACGACAATCCGCGACCCGAAAAAGGCAGGGCGTCGTCCATATGCGCGCCTTCGGTTGTGGCCGTGGTCTCGCGACAGTCAACGACTAGGAGGAGGTAGTGTGTCATCCACGCATGCTTTGTTGCCCTACGATAGTCCACAACCTGGAGAGACAAGCACAGTAGCCTTCCATAAGTGTGTCGTCCATGTATGGATGTCTTCGACTGTTTCCCTGCGACAGTCTGTGACCCCAAAAGAGCAGCGTTTCGTCCATATAAGCGTCTCCAGTTGTTCCCCGACAACAGCATGCAACCTTCTGCGACCCGTGGACAGTGACTTACAATATAGGACAGGACACGGTGAGGCTTAGCATTCGACTGCTGCATAACTAGAAGCTCCCCGCCGTTTTCATGTTGACCGTGGACATCACAGATCGCTGGGCACAATGCCATCGCATCACAGAGCGCGCAAATATGCAGGTCACGATGCACATCCAATTGGACTACGTTGCTCAATGAAGGATTCAGTACTTGCTTTCGATATTCTACAAAACATGATACCAGTGAGTCTTACATATGCTTCATCGTCAACCAGTCCATCTAACTATATTCTCATGTTTGCTAGGATCTAGGCCCATCGCTGGACCACGACGCTGTTCGCCAAGCCCGCGGCCTCAATCGTCGCGGAATTGTCCTCCAGAATCCGGTTCGGAAACGTCGTAGCGATTGTGTACTCACGCGTCAGATTCTCAGGTCGCGAGCTGCAGTTAGCCAAACAGTCAACCGTGCATCGCAAGGACATAAGTCAGGAAAACGCACGCATTGATGAAGTTGCGAATGTCGCCAACAGTGTGTGTCAAGTTCATGCGGGAGACCATCCTGATAAATGCCATCAGCATCGTCACTCTGCAAGAACGGGGAATAACACATACCGTGTCCCGTCCGCAAGACGAATCTGTACGCTCGTTGTCGGCTTCGTCTGGTTGACCGCAAACCGCGTGGTCAGGCTATCTGGCTCGCGCGTCGGCGGGCGCGGGGAAGTGCTGCTGCTGACAGCACTCGTCGCAACCACGGGGGGAACAGGCGACCCCAACCTGTTTCCGGTGCCAGTGAACGCAGCACCACCCGCCTTCTTCCGCGGGGCAACGTAGTCCTCATTGAGCCGCTTGGAGACACGAACTTCAACGGGTTGCCCAGGAAGGACGTTCAAGATAGCAGGCGGTGCGCGGCTGACGGAGGGTGAGCATGTAGTGGAGATATACCGGAGTCAGATAGAAAGCTCACCCAGAGTTGATCTCATTGAGAATCTGCGAGTGTGCTGGGTCATCGTACCGCATCAGCTCGCCTTCCTCAACGCTGAAGCCGTCGCGCCAGAAAGTCAAATGCCGGATTGCGGTTTCTTGCTCAGCCTCTCGTGGTGTCGGCGCATTTGGGTCGGGGATGAACGTGCTTTCCATGTCGTCCGAGCCGAGCGTATGACCTCCACCTGAGAAGAAGGATGAGCCAGCCGCCGTCGCAGCGGCGCCTGGTGGCGGTCCCGCCCTACAGGGAGAGAAATTATCAGCAGAAGTCACCGAAAAAAGAGAGGTGCGTACATCGCAGCACGCCTCAACAAATCCTGAACGATTTCTCGCCCCGGCATGTTGAGACCAGTGTCTGGGTTCTGCACCGATATCCCACTGTGGTCCAAGATCAATATCGCACAAGACCGAAGCAAATCTGGGCATACCTCCTCTCGCCGCCTGCAAACCAGTTTTCAGTGCGACCAGGTCCCTCTTCCTCATCCTCATCGTCGCTGTCCGCGCGCCGGCCGCTCGATCCCCCTGGTACGGGCGCGCCACTGCCTGCGCTTGCGAGGTCGCGCAGGCTGGCGATGCGGGGACCACTACCGCTCCTACTGTTGCCCACACGTCAACATCACAATCAATTCAGCAGCTTCGAGGTCCCAAAGACGAACCTGGGTGAAGCTGAACCACTGCTCCAACCACCGATACGCCCAACACGGGGGGCCGAGTTGCTCGGGCGCCGCCAAGACTCGGGCAACGACGAGTCGCCATCACCACCACCTAGAGTGTTTCCTTGATCCTTGTTATCGTCTGACATCGCTGGTGAAGGTTTGCTGAACACCGTAGACAATGTCAAGGCGAAAGCTACGCGCGTCGTGGTTGTATCAAAGTCACGTGAAAACCTGCCCTAAACACGCTCCAGCGCCAACTTTTTTCCTTGGATCTCGACGTCGACGACAACGAGAACGTTGACGACGCACAGCGACGAAAGCACATCAACAGCCGCTTCTGACGCGGACAACCTGACCACTTGTACAACAGCTTGTACAAGTACAAAATGTATGCGCTTGTCTTTATTTCATCCGACGAACTGACGACCAATATATCAGCAGACATCATCACCGACGATGGCACCAGTAGCAAAACCCGAGACGATCCTCAAGCAGGCCGAGGGCCTCATCGCCGTCGGGCAGGCCCCCGCCGCGCTGCAGTCGCTCACTGAGATGTTCGCGACAAAACGATTCCGCTCGACCCCACTAGTTTCCCTCGAGCCGATCATGCTTCGCTTCGTCGAGCTCTGCGTGGACATGCGCAAGGGCCGCGTCGCAAAGGAGGGGCTCATGCAATACAAGAACATCGCCCAGAACACGAGCGTCGGCTCCATCGAGGTCGTCATCCAGAAATTCGTCAGTCTTGCCGACGCGAAAGTGCAGGAGGCGCAGGAGAAGGCAGAGAAGGCCGTTGCCGAGGCTGTCGCGGATGTCGACGATCTTGAGGCGACAGAAACGCCGGAGAGTATCCTGCTTGGCGCCGTCAGCGGCGACCAGAGCAAAGATCGGACAGATAGGGCTCTCGTCACGCCATGGCTCAAGTTTTTGTGGGAGAGTTATCGGACTGCATTGGAGACGCTCAAAAACAATGCGCGGCTGGAGGGCATCTACCAAGTTCGTTCCATCTTATTTTGAGATTGGGTCCAGTCATTTACCAACGCCTTCCCTCCCACAGCAAATCGCCCAGCAGGCGTTCAAGTTCTGCTTGAAGCACCAGCGCAAAGTCGAGTTCCGTCGTCTCTGCGAGACGCTTCGTCTTCACCTCGGTAATGTGGCCAAGTACTCGCACCAGCCGCATTCCATCAATCTGCAAGATCCCGAGACGCTCCAGCGCCACCTCGACACCCGCTTCGCCCAGCTTAACACCTCTGTCGACCTTGAGCTTTGGCAGGAAGCCTTCCGCTCTGTCGAAGATGTTCACAACCTGCTCACCATGGCGAAGAAGGCCCCGCGCCCTGCCATGATGGCCAACTACTACGAGAAGTTGACCAAAATCTTCCTCATGAGCGGCAATGCTCTGTACCATGCTGCCGCATGGAGCAAATACTACGCCATCGTCACTGCGATCGGAGGCAAGTCCGAGGAGGAGCTGGGCAAGCTCGCCGGACAGGTGCTGATCAGCGCCCTTGCTGTGCCTGTGGGCCAGAAGTCAGAAGAGGCCAACGAGGAGGTCAAAGGCCGTGGGGCGCGCTTAACGTCGCTTCTGGGCCTGTCCCGCTCCCCCACGCGTAGCGGCCTTCTTAAGGATGCTGTAAGTTTAATTCATGTCTCCGTTATTCCTTACTGACTTGTTCCAGCTTTCCCGCAACGTCTTGAAACTCGCCCCGGAGCCAATCCGTTCGCTTTATACCGTCCTCGAGGTCACCTTCGACCCGCTCACGCTCTGCAACTCCATCGCCCCGATTCTCCGTACGCTTGCCGACGAGGAGGCGCACGCACGCTACCTGCCCCTTCTGCAGCGCGCCCTCCTCTCGCGCCTGCTCTCGCAGCTCGCACAGATCTACTCCACCATCAAAATCTCCAACCTCCTTGAGCTCCTTGAACCGCTGCGTGACGTGGCCACCGACAGATCCATCTACAGCGAGGAGCAGGTCGAGGCCTACATCATCGGATATGCGCACGCTGGCGAGCTCGGCGTTCGCGTCGACCACACCGCGGGCAGTCTTACCTTCGTTGACGACGCCTTCACCACTACCGTCTCTCCGGAAGACACCACCGCCATCCAGGCGTCTGCATCGACAACGGTTCGGACGCGTCTGAGCGCCGTCGCCACGACACTGCACAATTCACTTTCGGTCCTCGAGCCGCCGCTGGCACGGACGCAGGAGGAACAGCAGGCGCAGATTGCCACGCTCGTCGCGGCGGCTAAATGTCCGCGAGCCGGTGTTAGGAAAGGAGGCGGAGGTGCGCGTGGCCATCACGCGGAAGAAGGCGAGGGATGAGAGGAAGAAGCGGGAGAAGGAGGCAAGGCGGGCGGGGAGGGCTGCTGCGATTAGCATGGAGGTCGAGGTCTGATCTTCGTAGGCACGGTTCGGCTGTAGGGGATCGTGAACTTGCATTTATATCTTTTTGAGGATTGTGCTGTGGATTAGGACAGTAGTGGCCAGCTCAACTCTTAGTTGAGGGTATTGCCTAAATTACCCCAACCTGGAACCCAGATGTTTGTGTCCCCGTGCAAAGCATTGGAAGTCAAAGCCGAGACTCGAAATCCTTGGGTCAACCGGCCACAACATCCTCTTCTGCCTTGACTTTATCCGGGATCTATGTACTCGAGTATGCATTGAAAAGATGGAGAAAAAAACAAAGGCGAATCTAAAGGGCCTGGCCGGGAATTGAACCCGGGACCTCCTCCACGTGACTTTGTTCGGATTTAACTCCCAAACAAGCTCCCTAAGAAGGAATCATACTACTAGACCACCAGGCCGTTAAGGCTTATTGGTTTATTCTTTTCTACATCATCATGGCGCACCTATACTACCCCAGGTGGAACTAATGACTACGGTTGTCGACTCCCACTTCCACCACCGAGTCGTCTCAGGTGCTTCAAGGTATCCAGTGCAGCTGTCGTTTGTTCTCAAAATCGAGCTTGTTATAAATTTGAACTCAACTATTGCAGGCGTCGACTGGTCTTACATCGAAGCATCGATATCGTTGACTTCACTTCGACCGCGACCTGTATGCGCGTTCACGCGACGTCCAGGAAACACATGAGCAGCGAACTAGCTTGAACCCGCACGATGCTCTCTTTCTTGACATCTGCGGGCTTTGTGCCGTCTTTCCTCGCTGTATGGACCCATGTGTACGATGTCGCACCCGAGTTCGTCTTCCAGAGGCCAATGCTTGCTCCTGGCCCGCAGTCGGCCCAGACTGGCATCATCACGGGTACGTCCTTCCTGCAGATTCGCCCATTGTCGGCAGTCGTGTGATGGCGATCCTTGTGAGAGTGGGTACCATGTATCCTTCGTGATCTGTGCTTCCCTTTTGCTCAAAAGTCGAGATGAGCTTGACGTTGCAGTATGGCTTTCTCTCACCTTCTTCTCCTGTTGTTGCCATTCCTCACTTGTAGCTCATTTTTGTTCGCGCGATCAGATCCGTTCACTCAACTTAACTTGACGGCTGTCTTCGATGTTAAGGCTGCTGCATCCAACTCTTCCGACTCGTCCGCGAATTTCGACAGCTATGGTCGCTCATATCCTGCGAAGCTACTTCCAAATAGTTCAGACTACTCATTCAGAGGAATCGAGGTATGAACCGACGTCGCGAACCGCATATATGTCTATTCACCACGCTTTCTTCGGCTGTCGCACAGTTTGCTCTTCCTTCTTTTCATTCCTCCTCCAACGACGCTCTGCGATCTGCAGGCCAAGTTCTGAACCTCTCAACGGCCGAGTCCCGCCAATACCATTCCTTGCATATACTCGGTGCTGTGACCTTCGCGCCTGGCGCTTCTGCGGTGCCTTCGGTCGCAAATTTCACATTTCACTATGATGATGGAGAGACCTATGATGCAACCATCATCCTTGCGCCGTGGTTCTCACCCGGCGCGGTATTTGAAGGAGCCATCTATCTGTATGTTAATTCTCACCGTAGAACAACTACATTTGACACTAACTCTTTCGTAGGCCATACCACTATGCTAACCCATCGCTGGACTCGAACCAGACAATCGACAAGAACAACACCCATATCCACTACGCGACGGCGCGCATACCCAGCGCCCGGAACCTCACAGCACTCACGCTCCCGCCGTCAAGCACCAACATACACATCTTCGCAATCACGCTCGTACAAGCTTCGGCACCGGACAACACCGTAGCCACTCCTGGCCCGGCGCGCGTCGCGCAGATCCAGCAGAAGACCCAGAATAGCGACTCGAGGTCGTGGACGGTGGCATGGGGGATGTGCTGAGCTGCGTCACGGCGGGGGCGGCGCCGTTGCGTGCTTTGTTGAGGGACGGCCGTTTTGGTGCGGAAGTAGCAATCGTCGGCAAGCATCTCAAAGCTCATAAATGCGGGAGTGGCCTGGCGCGATTGTTCAGCGCTCAGCCCTGACGAAAACGTGGATATCAGGAACTCGCTCTCACAATCTGTTTTCCACTGCAAAAGGCCTTTCGGTCCTTGGTGCAGACTGCATCGTCGAAATCGACAATGAAAGATCGATTTTTCGGCCTCATATCTCCGGTCAGCAGGATTTTCGTAGGGTTGACATCGCGGTGGAGCAGGCCCTTGTTGTATAGATGTTTGTGACCTGCGAAGAGCGTGAACACAAGCAGCTATGAATCGAGATCGAGACCATGGTGCGTACTTTCAATGGCATCTCGGAAGGCCCCGAGCAATTCGACCAGATCGCAGAACTGGGTGAGAGGATAGCCGACATTGGGGTTGACGAAGCTGAGTTTTGAATGCATGACGTTGAGACACTCGCCCTGAGCGTCGAGGAGCTGAGGTGCCCTGCGATGGAGAGCCAGAACGCACGTCAGAAGCAGAAGCGTGTCTGCTACTTCATCATTTGCTAAAGTTTGATGCAAGATTCAGGGAACCAGAAGTCCACAATTTAATTTACCATTGTTCGTCTGTAAGAACAAAGCCGGGCTATTATTTATCACGACCACGAGGCTGGCACAAGTTCCCGACCCGCAGCACAGAGCGAAGATGGAATATACTGCAGTAAGCAAGGGACGACAGGAAACTATGAAGGAGCAGACGTGCCTACCTTGGACAAGGTGGGCATAGTACGGCGAAATGAGGAGGAAAATGAGCATAATTTTGCCTTGTACTACTACTAGAACCGCTTGAAAGGTATCAGAAGGAAGTGGCTTCTTGAAAACGCCCTGGGCCGGCATCGTCACGTGCCCCTTTCCCGCGCGTCGTGCAACTTCCTTTTACGGATGCATCGCATCCTCCGCCTAAGTCGAAGCAAAAGGAGTGTAAGGCCGCGCCTTACAGCCTTTCAATAACATCGTGCGCACGCGATCATCGACGCGACTTAGGACGCGTCGATGTGACTCGGGCCGGAGAGGACCGGACCCTGCGCCTACGGGCTTGTTTATACATGTTTGTATGCGGACTTATGAGCGCCGATCAGGGCGCCTGTCACTTTACCTTTTGTATCTACATCCACACTACGCCTGTGCAATCCATCCCACACCCCTCGGGTATAGTGGATTCTGCTCAGCCTGTGTGATAGTAGATACTATAAAGTGTGATTCCTTACAAGGAGGGCCCATCTGACTGAGTTCTGTGCATGGGGAGGGCACAGATAAATATTCCATGATGTGTCAAGGCAATTTAAAAGCCTTCTGTGGAAGAAAAATGAGAAATTTACCATTGGAATCACATAAATTGAATTTCTGTTGAGAGACAATTGAATCAGGACAAAGATCAATTGTTAGAGGCCTCAGAGATCCACAGAAACCAGAATATGAACAAACAGAGAAGATAGAAATAAGGTTCAGTCATTCAAGAACATCTTAATTAGCAACAAACAGGCTTCTAGCCCCTCAGGATGCCTTTCACAGAACCCTTCCCAGAACCTTCCTTTTTTCTATCTTATGTTTGTTCATATTCTAGTTTCTGTGGATCTCTGAGGCCTCCAACAATTGATCTTTGTCCTGATTCAATTGTCTCTCAACAGAAATTCAATTTATGTGAT
>SFCI01000692.1:0-16467 GCA_004681135.1 Hericium alpestre | reverse complement strand
CCAGCCCCATGCCGTATTTGTTCGCGGCGGTCAAGACATCCAGGGTCTCTGGGAGCGTGTCGGGCACGATGATCGGGCCTGGCGAGACGGTGCTGACGAGGCTGCGCAGGACTTTCGAGTCTTCGGGCATGAGGACCACGGGCATGCCGTCTTCACGCTTTGGGGCGGGCTGGAGCCCTGTTTTGGGATCCCTCCAGTCCGAAGCTGGGACGATGAGAATGCGTGCGAAGACCTCAGAAGACCGGGCGAGGATGGCTTGGAAGGTGCAGAAATCGACATGGTCGGACGAGCGCAGGACGATGTCGGGGCTAAAGGCGTTTGGGTAGGCGGCGGCGACTTTCTTGGACTTCTTGTATGGGTAGGGAGACATATTGTTTCAGTAGTCTGATTGAATGATTTGAGTGATCTATGACATCATGCATCAGCATTAAAACTGCAGCGAATGAAAAGTCAGTTCATGGTACGCACCGGGAGAATAGTCAAGCGCGTTTCAGTTCAGTTGGTAACGACACTGGACGTTGAATAGCAGATCTTTATACCTTTCCTCCGTACCGGAAAAGCGTTGTCTTTTGTCTATGTTCCAGAACTAGACGACAGCCAGGGCACCATCAAGAAAGGCCAAAGCGTTGTCCCTAATTGTCCGGCGAAATCAAAGCGCTAGTGTGGCGATAGGCCCAAGGAATTGATAATTGGCCACCAGTGGCTTCGATTCGCAGGAACGGCGACTGCCTTCTGACATCATATGGCCTGCTCAAAGCTCTGCATGATGACGAGACGTTAGCTTGAGCCTGTAAGTACGTGGCAAAGCGTCCGCATGTTCTCGTTGAGGATCCGGCACTCCCACCACATGGCAGTACAGGATCTTGATGGAAGAGTAGCAATCAATACAACAAATGCTTCGCTTTGACTGCCCAATCGATGCCGATCCGCAGAACAACATGAAAGCCCTATCCGCAGGGAGCTACACCGTGATCGCCTCGGCTCGCCGCAAAAGCGAGGAAACGTGAGGCTCAGTATGCCGTCAAGTGTGGTCCATGCGACGGCGATAGAATAACTTCCCTGTCCTGGTAAAGTCCAAGTCAGTACCATCACCGTCGACGCGCGCTATGGCCCTTGTTCTGACGCCGCCTGCACGAGGTTTCCATGGGCCGCGACTCAAGTTTACCTGGTAGAAAAACGCCTGCACGTTGAATGTTGTCTAGTTTCAAACAGGCAGCTTCGTGCATAGAGTATTGAAATGCTGAGCGCTGAGCGATGATCAGGAGCAGTTGGCATTGGCAAGTGCAACGTTCATTGTGCACCGTGCAGGTCAACTTTCGGTCAGGACTCAGCGAAGTCGAAGAGAGGAACGGAAGCGTGGGAAATGCCGACCATGTTTGTCGATTCGTTTCACACGCCCGAAATTCACGAAAATCCTCCAGATATTCTTCCCACAACTGTGACTTGCAGCTGCCTCTCTTTCCTGACGATGCTTCATTCGCAGATATACAAGATAATCTGGCAGTATAACCTGCATTCTCCTTCGCAAGACGCAAGTATGCTTCTCATGCGGATTGCTCTTGGGGTCGTGTCGGGGCGATTCTCGTACACGAGCACTGCAATAGCGACCGAGATCCACGGCGCTTTGCATAGTATTGAACTTCTAGCCGTTTGATCCATCCAGTCGTCACTGCAATATTGACTATCCGCTAGGACAGTGCTGCTCTGCAGATGTTGGTCTCTGATTAGGTCATAGTTGGGTATACATACTATCTCATCAGCTTTTCTCTAGAATTTAACGTCAATTTCCTCAGGCGTATTGTTTGTCTTGGCTTCATCCTCGTGGGCATTTGCTTTCGACAGGGTTTCAAATCCACATCTTGCTCGTAGAGCCCAGCGGCACTGCCCCGACTGAGCGGCTTGACAAGAGGCGCGCGTGCGGCTCGAGATTTGTCGAGTCGGCTTTTCTTGCCCTTCGATTCTGTGTCATCTGCAGGTAAGTAAGTGATTTCGAGCACATATACGCATTAGTTGTAGGTCATGCTGTCCAGTTGCAAGCGACAAGCCGAGTCCGCGCAACAAGCATCATTTCTCAACATGAGCGGCATGCGCGCAGTGCGCGCCTACGCGTCCTGCCGTCCGAAGATGCATGATGCTGAATCAGCAAGTGACATGCTCGGAGGTTCTGACTCTGAGGTCGGTGGTCGGTATATAAAGGTGTCTAGCCCGCTCGTTCCTGCTGTTGTGACGCGTACTCGGCCGGCCCATCTTCTGATCCAGGTCTGATATGTTCTCGTTGCGCCGTGTCGTTGCCATACTTATAGCTCTCCTCATCGCCCTCATCCTCAGCAACCGTCGAGCGTCCCGATCTTTCCCTATGGCATCCCAGGCTGCAGCCAAGAACCTCGCCTCCGCGGCGAAACTGTCGAATCCCACTGCCGTATTCGTTGGCGGCACGTCGGGGATCGGGCAGGGCATGGTGGAGGCGTTTAACCGGCATACGAAAGGTAACTCGAACATCGTGCTGGTTGGCCGTAACCGCGAGGCGGCAGAGAGCATCATCTCGAAGATGAGGGCTGCCAACGGAAACTCAAGGTAAGGTTCCTCTGATTCTCATATCGTATTCGTGCATCCTAACGCATACGCCTTAGCACTACCGGCTCGTATGAGTTTGTCCATTGCGACGTCTCGCTCATCTCAGACGTGAAGCGCTCGGCCGCAGACATATTCTCAAGACATCCTAAAATAAACTTCCTCGTCATCACTGCCGGCGTTCTCGGCGCTGCCCAGACGGCAACGGCTGAGGGCCTGGACAAAGAGACTTCAGTGCACTACTACGGGCGATGGTCGTTCATTCACGAGCTTCTTCCGGCACTCCGAGCTGCGCGGGATGCTAAGCAGGATTCAAAGGTCTTGTCCGTCTTTTCTGCGGGGCGGGGTGGTGGCCCTTACGACGCAGCCGCATGGAATGATCTCATGTGCGAGGTCCGTCCGTCCATCCAGTGCTTCCCTAGTCCATTGCTTATGATCTTCTGTTAGGAATTCGCGCTCCGTAATCCTGGCATTGCATTCGGACACGCGTTCCCCGGAGGCGTCCGCACGAACCTCTTGAAGGCGTCAGACTCGCTTGTCCTGCATGCCATTAACGTCATCCTCCCGCTTCTGCGGCCATTCACCGTGTCGCAAGACGAATGCGGCGAGTACCTCTGGAGCGGTCTGTACCGCAGCACGGCGGACAAGGGATCGGGCAGTGTTCCGGGCGCATGGCGGATTGGCAGTAAGGGCGAGGATTTGGGCATGGCGCGGTATTTCGGGTCGCCTGAGCAGCGGAGGAAGTTGTGGGAGAGCACTGCAAGGACTACCAAGACGGAGGATCCTTAGGAGCCTGATTGTAAGAGAGCACATCACTAGAATTTCACGACCTTTTACGACTTGACCTCCAAGCCAACGATACGTGTACATCTGACTAACCCGAAATGTCCAACGACATCTCGTTCAAACTCTGCGTTTTCTATTCTCAGTGCAATGCGGGATCACAGGAATGGACGCGGGGCTACGCCTCCTTAGAATGTATGGTCCAAGGCGACCTGTCAAGCAAACAAGAGCATCTCAGTCACTAGATGCACAGTTCATAACGATGCATTGCTTACACCTTGGATGGCAGTGTCGATCATGCCCTGAACCGTCTGGCAGAACTGTTCCAAGCGAGTGGCGTCGTTGGATAAGTCCAGACAATATGGGCATTTTTGATCAAGTTCATAAGGCTCGCCGTCTAGTGCAGGTGCTTGTGCATGCCGCAACAGCCTGGAATGGAAATGCCATTTATTCATGGCCTGCGGGGATAGATGAATTTTGTCCTGCTTCACGTCCTTCTTCAACCCGTTGAAATATTTCGAGATCCATAGGGGTCGAAGGTCAGTGTACAATGAAAAGCAAGGAGGACCCTCCTCATCATCTGGCACCCATAGATTCAAGGCTGCTCCAAGGCTAATTTGACGAAAAACATCGGAGACGGCGTCTTTGCAGCGATCGCGATATTGTGTCAATGCGTAGAGGTCCGCTCCCGAGACGAGAAGCAGATTCTCGCCGTACGCCTTCAGATCCATCGGCTTCTGCAGTGTATATCGAGCGGCCATCAAGGCCTCTTCCTGCAAGTGGTACCGACATGCTAACCCGTATGCTCGAAAGGCGGTTTCCTCGTTGATCATGCTGT
This sequence comes from Hericium alpestre, assembly GCA_004681135.1. Lineage (NCBI taxonomy): Eukaryota > Fungi > Basidiomycota > Agaricomycetes > Russulales > Hericiaceae > Hericium > Hericium alpestre. Next base: position 12,275 of record SFCI01000692.1, on the reverse strand, counting down.
GCTCTCCTTTGAAGTAGAGATCGCGCAGGATCGCTAAGACGGACTCCATGTCATACTTGCGCGCAGCTCCAAGCACCGCAAAGGCGTGCTTCAGTGATTCGGGACGAGAGGCGGTATATGAGCCGAGGAAAGAAAGAAGGATTTTTAGGGTCTTGCTGTCCTCGGAAACCGGGAGAACATGGAGCCCATCCCTCTGTTCGTCTATTTCTTCGGAGCTGTGCTCATCGCGCGGCAGGGAAAACATGGTTCTGAAGAACGGCGATGCACGGGCAAGTGCGGCTTTATAAGTGCGAAATTCGAGTAGATCGCATGAGCGCAGGATCACGTCTGCTTCCTGGTCATCAAAGGGAGCCCCAAATGCTCTTGGCTCCGCATTCGAGACTGGAGTATCGATGGAGGTGTTATTCTCTGGCATGCGACTACAATGAAAACATTAACAATGCTGTAAAAAAAAATGCCCTGATGGTCCGTACTCACCGAAATGTAGGTAAACTCTGATGGCGAGGCAGATACTGCTGAGGACGACAGGGCGGAGATGGCCTCGATGCCAAACGAACTGACGATGGTTGTGTTTGTAGCAGCACGAGCAGGACACGCGACGCGCTGTCGAGACGCGTCAAGTACTGCGATTTCCACTTTTCAATTGCGCCTTGCACACTCCCAAGGTTTCTTCCCTTGCATGCCTTTGTCTTGATGAGGTGGTCATCAGTTCACCGCACGAAGTACCAGGGAATCTCCATCCGTTGCAATGGCACAGCTATCTCATGCACGTTTCTCCATCCTTGCGACTCAGTCGCGGAACAAGGAAATGCTTATCTAGTCAGGCATCTCGATGTCGGATCGAAGAGAGCAAGTGGAAACATGTTGTTTTAGTCCTGAATCAAGAACTGCAAGAGGCCCGACCTGTAGCTAGTAGCCCAAAAGTAAGTCTATCATTCTCATTTTGTCCTACCCCAGTTCTTAGAGTACTAAGGCTAACGCACGTCCGTGCAGTATTTTTGAACGCGCATGACCAACGCATGACATAACTAGACGAACATGCACAGGCGCGCACCCACATGAAAGCCGGGCGCATGTGTACAGTAGGCTTGTGTCATGAACCACGATGCGTGGTACGGATCGAGTTACCACAAGCAGATGGAACGGCTCTCGACTAGGGCGTTCTCCAAGTCTCCAAACACAGGATTCATGCGTCGCGAATGGCAGTCCAGAGCGGTCGACAGCTTCTACTCCGGAGAAGAGGGAGGTGTGGAGCAAACATACTACTTCTGGCCTCAAACATCACAACGCATCGCCCATCAACGATAGGCTGGTTGGATATAGAATGACCAAGCAGACGATCCTTGAGATCTTCTCCGTCAGCTCACACCGACACGCTGCAGCCGCTCCCAAGATAAGAATGGCCGACCGCGGCTCCTATACAGTCCTCTTTCCCCCTCATTCGTGCCAGGTACCTTCGACGTTAGCGTCATGATCGAGGACGCTATGCATCCGCGGGGAGGCCGCAGCATAGAGACGCTTTCTGTGCCATCGAGCGTCATCCCAGGACCCACTGGATCAAAAGCACTTGAATTCGTGCAACGCAAGAAAGACTTCGGATTTCTCCCCATTCCCCGGAGGCTGCGGTATAATCCGGACAAACCCATAAAGTTTGGAGTTGCAATGAATGCCTTGTTCGGCTTTGCGGGGACATTCGGTAAGTGCGATCTCCGTTGCAGACGTCGGAGTAAGTTAACAGCTGACCCTGCCATGCTGCCGGACAAGTTGTGGCCAATCTTTACTACTGCCAACCTTTGCTCAGTAAGATCTTGGGGATTCCCGCAGTTTTTGTGGTTACTGAAGTGCGTTAAAGTCCAGCTAGCAGGTTCGTTCCATGTGGACTATAGTGAAGTGTCCAAGTAAGCGACTCTTCTGCTTTTTAATTCTATACAACTGACGAGAGATTATTCCAAATTTCAGTATACCCACGCTCCTGCAAGGAGGGTAAGTCCGGAATTTATTTTATTTTACTTTTCCGAAATCACTTACAAGTTTCCGCTCCGTTCATCATTCAGATATGCGACGGGTCTGCTCCTTCTCACCCCATTGGGCGACCTTGTACCTCGTCGCCCTTTGTTACTCTCTTTATCCTTTATCGCAGCAGGCCTAACCATTGGGCTCTCGATCACAAAATCCCTTGTCGCCTTTGAGGTTCTCTCCTTTCTCGTTGGCGTCTTCAGCGTATCCGGACAGATTCTCCTTCCATTCGCAGCGGACCTCGCCCCACCAGAGCGCCGCGCAACTGCGATTTCCATCGTCATTTCTGGGCTCCTCCTCGGCGTGCTCATCGCGCGAGTCTTCTCCGGCATCATCGCCGAGTTCGCGACATGGCGCGTCGTGTATTATCTGGCGATTGGGATGCAGTATCTGGTTCTGTTCCTGCTGTGGGTGATGCTGCCGGACTACCCCGCGAAGAACGTCGGGCTGAGCTACTTCGACATTCTGCGGTCGATGGCGAAGTTGGCGTTCACCGAGCCCGAGCTGATCCAGGCATCTCTGATCACGGTCGCATCGAGCGCGTGCTTCACGACCTTTTGGGTGACGCTGACGTTCTTGCTCGGTGGTCCGCTATACAACTTCTCAACGTGAGCATCACGGCCTTTCGCTCCGTTCCTCACATTTACCCAGATGCTCTCAGGCTCGCCATCGGCCTGTTTGGCCTGATCGGGATCGGTGGTGTATGCATGGCGCCAATCGTAGGCCGTGTCATTGACCGCGTGATCCCATGGTACGCAACGCTGTTTTCTACGTTGATGCTGCTCGCCACGCTGGCGATCTACACGGGCGCGGCTGGGGAGAACGTCGCTGCTGTTGTTATTGTAACCATTGGAATCGACGTGTTTCGGCAAATGCAGCAGACGTCACTGACGGCCGCCGTCCTTGCGTGAGTACAGCTTGCCGAAATGCCATACCGCGGTCGTCTAACTTGATATGCAGAATAGACGAGTCTGCCCGCTCACGGATCAATGCCGTGATCATTCTTGCCGTGGGTCAATTGATAGTCGTTCTTCTCGTTCTAGCTCACCACATTCGTAGTTCTTCATCGGTACAGTGATGGGCACGCCCGTCGGTTCACGCGTCTTCCTCGAGCACGGCTGGCGAGCAGCGGGCGGGCTGATGCTTGCCTGGGTAGGCTGGCAGCTGGCTATGCTGTTCTTGCGCGGGCCTCACGTTGGACGTTACACCTGGGTCGGATGGTCAGGAGGCATGGAGTGGCGGAAGGATGTCGTCAAGGCGCGCAAGGAACGATGGCATCAGCAGGACGAGAACGGCACCACCGAGGACGCTGAAGAAGTAAACGTGGAGCAGGATGGCAAGCTGGATGAGAGAAAATCGGAGGACGTGACGAAAGCGAAGGATCCATCCTCTGTTGTATGATGCTGCCACCTTAGATAGCAAAGGCAAGGCTCAATCATCTTAAGCATGAAAACCGGATTCTGCCCGGCTTTCGTTGCAAAACAAATGCGATCAAGCACTATTATCCGAGAGTGGATTACTTGTAGATCACGAAATTAGACGATTGATTGGTAGCTGCTTGAAACCTGATTATTATTGAAGGGATCTGGAAAGGTGAAAGGCCTCCCTCCGCCAAGTGATGCTAGCCATCGTGAAGACGCCTTGCACCATTAGAATAGTCTGCAGGCGAACTAGGCCAAGACCTCACATACTCGTCAAATCATATGCTGTCAAAATTTAACTGAACCTGGGCATGCCAATTTCAACGCGGGGAAAACATTGAATAAAGAAGATTATTACCCGTTTTGTTACCCTTTCCACACAACGTTGCATCTTCAGACAAAAGGATGCGACAACGTCATTTGACAACTTGCGGCATGCATTGCACCCAGCTTCCAGCCGTGTCCCCGTAGTGAATCATGGAATGATAACTGGTCGATAGTTGATTGAGCCGTCGGAAAGACCCGTCCAGATTTTAAACCCTCCAGAACCACACTCCAATAGTTTATCCACCACGTCGGCGGGTCATCGTCATCCAGAGTTTCGATCCGTTTCCCGCGTTTTGCGAGATCCGCACAACGATGTTGATTTGCCTCCCCGACAAGCCACTTGAGGTCGTTTTGAATCCCCGCAATGACGGACACGACAGCAGACTCGCACGACCGTCGATACTGCATCAGTTCGTATAAAGCAGAACCGGTTACGAACTTCAAGTCAGAATCGTAGGATTCGAGACTCATGGTCGTTCCCAACGTACGCCATGCAGCGACGGAGGCTTCCTCTCGAAGCTTGTAGCGGCACGCCAGGCCAAAGACTCGAAGAGCGATGTTATGGGGGATAGTGTCGAATGTGGGCTTCGTGAAAGCACGGAAATCCGCCAATGCGCCCGTCATCTCGTATTTCTGAGCAGCTGCGAGGACACCGAGCATTTCTTCGTATGAGTCGGGAGCTTGGGTGGGGACGGGACAGATGGCGGTGAGGAGAAAGAGCATTGTTTTGCAGTCTTCTGCCAAAGTTGTGACCGGGACTATTGTCAACTCTGGGCTTGCCGCGGTCGGCGTCGTCGAGGACAGTTCGCCCTCCGTCGTCGAGATGTCATGTACCGAATCGCAAGATTCCCTAGGAGCCGACGCCGGAACGGCGGATTCTGCCCTAGACTCTGGCAGCGGCTGAGGCAACGTGAAAATGTCCCTGAAGACTGGCGATGCCATCGAGAGTATCATCTTGTAAGTGCGAAAATCCACACGGTCGTACGAGCGCAAGACGATATCTGCGTTTGGGTCATTGAATGGCGCATCGGCGGTAACAACTTTGAGCGTTTTCGAGGCCAGTGCTTCTGCTGAACAGTACTCCCTTCGGGCCCTCAACAATTCGGCTTGGTCGGGTGAGGCCATGGCGAGAGGCCCGGAATGGTTGCCACGCGGATAATATGACTAGTGGATATACGAAAGCAAAAACTTGCAGGTAGCGAAGGGAGTCAATGATACGGCGATGAGATGCTGCTGAATAGGTCACCCACAAATGGAGCAGAACCCAATGCAATGGTGGCCAGCGCAAGGCCAACGAAGCCTGAACAAAGTCTGAGCGTGGGCCTGTGACAGCTGATCACCTGATTTGTGACTAGCGCGTCTAAGGCTCGATCGCAGAGGGAGTCGGTCACTTCATGGCAGCTCGTTGTGGCAGCGTACAGTGGAATCAGACGGATCTCGAGTCGAAATGGCGGCGTACTTGGGATGTCTTGTGTCCTACTGTAAACGTATGCCGCCACGGTCATCTTTCCGTTGTGAACCACGTCTATTGCACTAGGTATCTCCATATTTGTCCCCACGTGTTGTACTATCTCTTCAGCGTTCGCTGATAAGTAGCACATTAGCTGAACGTGCAGGACGCGCGTAGTTATACGACCAGCCCTTCTGTTTCGTCAGTGCGGCATCCACAGGACCAGTCACCGGGCCGCAACAACTGAAAAGGAACATAAACTTCAGGATCAGACTCACAGCGCGCAGGAGAAGTAATATAGCACTTACGTGTTCGTCGAATTATATGCCATCGAAATTGAATCGAACCTAAATATATCGATGTAAACGAGTGCAAACCTTTATCAAGTAAGATAATCACCTTTTTGGTTACCATCTCCACGTCGGATTGCGCTTTCTTGCAAAAGCGCGCGACAACGTCATTTGACAAGTTGTAACATGCACTGCACTCCTTCGAGCCATGTGCTCTTAACGAATCTTGAAATGATAGCTGGTCGACAGTGAATTGAACGGTCGGAAAGAAATTTCCAACTACCACATTATCCTGAATCCAAAGCCAATGACTTTCCCACCACTGCGGCGTCCTACCATTCGCCACTTCAATCACTTTCCCCGACTTGGTGAGCTCTGTACAGTGATGTTGACTTGGGTCTTTGATGAATACTGGATGGATTGTCGAATTTTGCTGATGACAGATACAACAGCAGCCACGCATGAATGCATGACCGCCTGTACTTCATGAGCTCGTATAAGGCCGACCCAGTGACAAATTTCAAGTCGCAGCCGAAGGATTCAAGGCTCATGGCCTGCCCCAGCGTATGCCAGGCCGCAATAGAAACTTCCTCTCGAAGCTTGGCCCTGCATGCCAAGCCGAAAGCCAGAAGAGCGCCGGCGGCAGGAATGGTATCGAACATCGGTTTCGTCAGCGCGCGGATGTCGGCCAATGCGCCTTCCATATCGTATTTTTGAGCCGCTGCGAGAACGGCGATAGCCTTGCCGAATGAATTGGGTATTTTCGTGGGGACGGGGCATATGGCGGTGAGAGGGAAATGTAAGGTTTCGCCGCTTTCTGCCAATGGTATGACGGGGACGGCTGTCTCTTGGGCCATCTCTGGCTTCGATGAAGGACGCATTGTTCTCGACGAAGTGCTTGAGGTGTTACTGCGTACTGAGCTGGGGCGTCCGCTGTGAACAGATATCGGAGCGAATTCTGAAATGGAATCCGACGACGGCTGAGGGCGCGTGAACATGTCCTTGAAAACAGGCGATGCCATCGACAGGATCGTCTTGCAAGCGCGAAAATCCACGAGGTCGGACGAGCGCAATATTACATCTCCGTCTGGGTCATTGAACGGCGTTCCGAAGTGTCGACTCTGTTGAGCAAAGGAGGAAAATAGCTTCGTAGCCTTCGAAGACTCAGACTTGGGGAGGGTCATGACGAGAAGGGATCTACGGCAAAGAGCTCGTCCTGATCCTGTATGAAAGTGCAAATTCGACGCGAATGGAGGTGGTTGATAATATAAGGACCACGAGACAGTACACAAACAATTAAATACCAGCTTAAGACTCACCGGGAGCTACAGCACCGAGAGGCGTCTTAGAGTTTCTCGTGTATGGATTCGAATCCAAAGCACTTCAACAAGTAGAACGACGGAGAAATTAGCACTGACAATCGTCGTGACAACAAATCACCTGATCTGTGACAGGCGCGTCTAAGGCCCTAAACCGTGACCCCCGACCGCCTCGCCGCCTGCTCACTGCGTTGGAATACTTGCATCGACTCGGTCGATAGACGACGTGGTCAAGTGTATCGAGGAAATTTGGTACAACTTTGTTTCTCTGTTGAAATAAACACAATAGATGCGCCAAATGACATTGACCAATGACTGTATCGCGCATTAAATAACAACTATATCTGTTTGACGTTCCAAGAAATGAGGTGCGAAACGCATGGGCAAAAAAGGGCACTGTTTGCACTTTGCAGAGTAGTACCTGTCTAGAACGCGCAATCGAGTTTCACCTACAATTTTGTTGAAGTTGAGATACTGAGAGTGAACAATGATACATGGAACTTGCGCACCTGCCGAATAGCAACGTTGATCAGGTCTTGAACTGTCTGACAAAAATGCTCGAGCTTGACGACGTTGTCAGATAATCCTTTGCAGAACCCGCATGCGGATAATCCGGTACGTGTGTTCACAGGACCACAATGCGAAAGCAAAGTTCCGTGAAACCGCCACCTATCCATCGACTGAGCTGATGGGAAGACATCTTCGTTTTGGACGTCCCGTGCCAAAGCCTTGAAAAATCCAGTCAGCCACTTTGGGTAGTTGCCCCCATATTCTGCGCGGCAGGGCATTCCTTCAACCGGATCCGCGACCCACAATTCCAAGGCCTCCCCAGCGGTGATTCCGGCCATAACGACACATATCGCTTCGATGCATTTGTATCTGTATTGAGATAGAGCGTAGAGGTCCGACCCAGTGACGAGATGCAAATCCTCGCCGTAGGTCTTGATACTCATCGGCCTGAGTAATGTTGCCCGGGCGGCCATAGATGCCTCCTCAGGCAGCCTATGGCGACAGGCTACGCCGTACGCTCGGAAGGCGTTCTCCTCGGTGATCAGGCTGTCCTCGCCCTTCAGGAGTAGCGCGCGCATAGCAGTGATTGCCGGCCCCATATCATATCGTACTTGCGCGCAGCTGAGATGAGCGCAAAGGCATCTTCCAACGATCGTGGAAGGGCCACAGGAAATGAGAAGACGAACGAGAGGAGGACGTGAAGGAGCTTGCTGTCCTCAGAAACATCGATGGTGGGCGTGTCGCCGGCGCAAGGAAGTCCGCCATGTTCGGGAGCCCCAGGCAACGATAGCATGGTGCTAAAGAGCGGGGATGCGTGGGCGAGAGCTTCTCTGTAAGTGCGAAATTTGACCCCATCGCACGAACGTATGATCAAGTCCGCCCTTTCATCGTTGAAGGGATCGCCAATATCCTTTGCAGGCGACGGTGCAGTGACCGAGTCGACAGAGGTGCTTTGGGACATGTTCATCTAATGGAAAGTGATTGAAGTTGTAAGCTAATGAGCAAGTGAGACGGACTACTTTGAACTCACCATGTAGTGAAGATTCGGAATGGGCGATACCACCCACGACTCTGAGGGATGCTTTATACTGTGCACTCATCGCTGCGCAAGAATTCGAAGCCTCTCACACCTGTTCTTCCCTGTGGCCAAAGGCAATTGGTGCGCCGCATTAGTGCGCAGTGGATGCACGTGTGGTAAGTCGATGATCCCTGTCTGCCTGACTACCTTGCATCGACCTTGCGCGCAACCGCTTTGTTCCTCATTGGGACCGCTGCGGAATGAACTTCTTTCCTTCCAAAGTCATAATCAGTACGCGTTTATGCTTACCTTGGAAATTGCTGCGCAGTACGCGTTCCCTGTAGGGGGCGTGCAAGCTTCCACAAGTCGATACTAACCCGAGTCCTGTCAGGAGAAAACCGACGATGATCTGCTGCGTATAATTGATGATTCGCCAGTGCGACATTCACATCAGCCTGAGTGACCGAATCTTCGATTGTGAAAGCTATCCTATCCAGACCAATTGCGATGGTAGGAAAGAACATGCTAGCAGGTTTCCATCCTTTTGCATGAATGACAGAATGAACATTTCCCTGGATATCGAAACATCTTTAAGATAATAAGCTTAATTACCGCAGATGAAGACAAGAGACAGAAATACACATCTATGTTTAGGGAGATATGAGAAGACAGTGCTAGAATGCAGCGGAGAGAGTACGAAAGCAACCATGTTGTCAGTCCGTGATATCCGTCTGGACCTTGATAACCATGTCATTAGACCTGCTCGATATCTTGCAGAAATGAAGTCGGACATACCGCCTCAATAGCACTTTCAAGCTCCTTCTTGAGCAGCGCACAGAATCGCTGGGAATCTTCTGCGCTGATCCCATCGCAACAAGCACAGATGCCCTGCCTATTATGGGCGGACAGTCCGGTGTAGAATGCCCAAGGGTTGACTGCCGCCTCTGTGGTGGGCATAATGCGGCCGGCCAGCAGACCATTGATCGTCTGCTGTAGATAATCGCGCCACCACTGCGGAATCCACTTGAGCGCGCCCCCGATCGCCTCCCTGCTCCATCCGCCGTTCGTGCATCTCCCGCTCGTGGAAAAAACGGCGCTGAACATCCGCCCCGACATCTGGATGTTCATCAGGCGATCACTGACTGCGTTCCGGCATTTCGTGCGGAACTGTGCGAGGTCGTACAGCGCAGTGCCGGTCACGAAGCGGAGCTCCTGGCCGTACTGCTCTATGCTCATGGGCTTCTCCAGCGTATAGCGCGCCGCCGTCATCGCTTCATCGCGCAAGTGGTAGTCGCGGGCGACGCCGTACGCCCGCAGGGCGTTGTCGGCGTTGATCAGGTTCTTGGGCATGACTGCGCGAACCACGAACAGAACGCCGTCCATCTCGTACTTCTTCGCAGCAACGAGGACCGCCGCAGCCTTCTCGAAGGTCGCGGGCGSAAGGAGGGGTCCCGCGTGCGAAACGATGGACAGAAGCGCGTGGAGCGTCTCGCTGTCCTCGGAGATCGGTATGACGTGCAGACCGTCGCGGAGTTCGTCGATGTCCTGAGCGCTACCGCCAGGCGTCACGGGTGGCTGAGGGAGCGTAAACATGTCTGCGAAGATGGGCGATGCCTTCTTGAGCAGCAGCTTGTGCGTGCGAAAATCGACGAGGTCGGAGGTTCGCAGGACGACGTCGGCGTCCTCATCCTCGAAGGGGGCGCCAAAGAACTTCACGGGAGAGGACATCTGAGCTGAGGCCTCGCGAATGGATGGAGGCGATGGGAAGAATGAGGACGAGGATGTCTGAGTAGTACTGACACGTTGTTTGTGACTCTAGGCGTCCAAGTGGCACTTCGAGAGCTAGAGCTGATGACGGGGGATGAGCATGCATAGATGAAAACGGCTGAATATAAAGCACCAACAGATATAAGCCACGCGGATCAAGCAAGGTGGGCTCTCATGACGGGAAGCCACCAAGCCTTGAATGCATGGTACCAGCGTTCAAATAGCAATGATTGCAAGTGCTCATCCGAACAAACAACGGTGGGCTGGAATGCCATCGCCAAAGATGGGGAGCAAATGGGTACCTCATTGGTTGCATGACAAGTCAGCATTTCCATAGTAAGCATTGATGCTGGCGCGCCCAATGCGTCTTGATCAGGGTCAGTCTCCTAGTAAGCTCGATGCCGGCACCACCACGGATAGGGAGTCTACGTTGGGTGGACTGATAGTCTCGTACCAGAGGGTTGATGATGCTTGACTGAGATCCGAAATGATTCTCCGAGCAGAACAAGGGCGCGACGACCACGAGGAAGCCTTGATGCAACAAGACGGTTCATGAGAGGAAAGACGTAGGTTTAAGCATATCGAGCGAAGATATCGCAGGGCCTTAATCGACCCTGTCCAATACAATAGTCAGTACTAGTGTAAGTGAATGTCGTCGAGCTGAGGCAGAACAAGACGAGATTCGAGGTTTGAATCTAGGCGCCCATCGCGTGACAAGTTAGGTACGCGACGTGACTGACGCGTCGCGGTGATCAACGCGTTTGTGGCTCGGTTTTTCCCAGCGTTTGTTCAACTCCAACCACGACAAGCGCCCCCCAATCCCTCTTGCCTTTGACCATCACGACTCTAACGTCTTCACGATGCACGTCACTTCGATCCATAACGAAAGTAATAACTTAGATTCGGACGGGGAAGTTATTATCCTGAAGTACGGCGAACGACGTGTCATCGTCGAACTGCCGAATCGATATGAGGTTTGCCATGCTGTCCTAGGATTGTGACCCGTACTGATTTATATCATAGGATTTGCTTCAAGTCGCGCGAGAGGTCTTCTCTATTCGCGCTGGGCCTATCGTTTTATCCACAAAGGACCTGGACATCTGCGAAGGTGTCCCAGCCGAGATCCATAGCAGTTCGTGGCGCGCCATGTACAAAGTCGTTTCTTCGGTCATCATCAGTCTCTCCTCTGGTCCGCGAGCTTCAAGTATGCCTTTCTTCTCTGTAAAGCGCGGATGAGCTTTCTGACTGGCTGTAATAGTGGCTGGACCCTCCGAGAGCAAGGTCCTCGGCGATGTGACCAATGCTCAAACACGAATTAAGGCAGCTGCTCTCTTCAAAGAGGAGGACAATGACCATGCTCTCAAGACCTCGGCAGTGGGTTACGCAACACTTCGCGACAATGAGCCACATGAAGACGAACATATGGCCGAAGACGAAGAGAACATCCCTCTCTTCGACGAGCAGGAACAAGATGAACTCGACGAAAACGATGACGACGAGCAGCTCGTCTCCCCGACGAAGGGCAAAGGCAAGGGCCGAGCCAGGAGGGTGATTACCTCGGACGACGAAATGGACCAGGTCGAAGAGCAGGTCCTTCCCTCCGCGTCTAAGGACGACGCGTCCCGCATCTTGGCTGCGAGGCTCATGGGCTCGGTCAAGAAGCCGACGGCCTCGCCCCGTTCTTCCCTGGACAGGAACATCAAGACTTTCATGTCGCCCAAGCCCAAGGTCATGCCACGGGACGTCGACGATATGTTCTCGCCGAAGGTCAACAAGATTGCAGGCCAGGCGCCTTCGACGCCGCATGAAAATGCTGATAACCAAGATGAACAACACAACGACGAAGAGGCCGCCTCTGACGAGGCCAGGTCTCCGCATGGCTCGGACAAGCCTTCAAAGAAGGGCAGGCCGTCTTTTACAGATCTGCTCAGAGGTAAAAGCCACGTTCTTTCGCACTAGTTCTATGCTGACACCGCACCGAATCAGCCTCCCCAGCCGTCACCAGCACCCAAAAAGTCTCGCAAATCTCCTACCCCGACTCGTCCAAGCGTACGCCCCCATCTCCCTCCCCACTCCGCGCACTCACATCCCCACAGACGACCAGCGCCCCGCCCGCCTCGTCCAAGTTCAAGCCTGCGTCCAACTCGACCGCGCGCG
>SFCI01000691.1:0-11610 GCA_004681135.1 Hericium alpestre | reverse complement strand
CATTGNAATTGTGGATCTTCGTGCAAGATAACAGAAGTCCAAAAGTGCACGAACACAATGCACCATCCTCTGAGGAACAAGACCATCAATTGCAGGCAAAAACACTTTCATCAATGCCTTAGAGTCATCTCCAGTCCATTGTGAAAATCCACGTCCATCTGGAAAACGACGAAGCTCTGGAAATGCAGGTACAGCAGCAATTCTACGATCAATTTCAGCAAGAATTTCAGATCCAGCTGTTTTGCCATGTACTTTTATCAGATATTCTTCAATCCAAAGCACAATATGATCATGAAATGTGCCTTTAATAATTTGATGCAAAAGATCAGGAGAAAGAAGTTCATGAATATCAGCACGAGCAAAAGATGCTGTAAATGGCTAAACAAAACATTAGATAGATGTTTAACAAGATATAATTGCAGGTACTAACCATTATACCTGGGACTATGCCATACTCATACCATAGTTGTTGATTAGTCTTGGACCTCATCAATTCACATGTATCCTCATGACTTCTTGGACCACGATCAGGATCATCATCAAGTTGCTTTGGTCTGCATTTGCATGTGAAACACCAGTTTTTAACAATAGTAGACAAATCAACTTGCTCAAGATAATCTCCAATATAAGGACCAAGGCCATAGATAACACGGCGCAAATGCCCATCAGGACAGCAATGCACTTGTGGTGTAGTTATACCAGGTCGCAAATATTTTAAAATTGCTTCTAATGATTCATGCAAAAGATGTTTCTTGAATCTGCGAAATTCAACACTTTTTTTACTTCTGCGATCTGCTCTTGCAATAGAAAGAAAGCCCATCACAGTCAAAGCATCACGATGAGCATGCTGAACATTATTATGCACATTGCCTATTGATGCATAAAGTGGATAATATTCATTGTTGCCTGTGCCAACTGAAACTGTAGTCTTATCACTTCCCATAACAAGAGGCACAAACATGGCACCATGAGTTTTGGGATCTTCAGCAATTTTATCAGCCTGACGCCATGCCCAGTTTCCTGACATAAAGTCTGTCCAGCATCTTTTGTTATTTTTAAACTGGTGTTTAGGAGCATAGTCAATTTCACCCTTGAAGTCAGGGTTGGCCAGCTGATTTTTTATCACTGTACGTGGGTCTCAATACCACACTTCATATTTAGCCAACATCCATTTAGGAGGCTTTTTCTTTGGAATCTTTCCAGTATAGTTCACTGTAAAACGATACCATGGTGCATCTCCCAAAGTAATGGAATCAAGAACATCATGTAAATCTTTTTGATTTGCAAAAGGAGGCTCTCCATCATGAGAAGCAGCCCACAAGTCCATGAGATCATTATGATTATCCTCAGAAATCTGAACTCGACGGAATAGCAAATCTGCAGTCTCGAATTCAACTCGATTCCGAAATGGAGACCAATCATTTTTATCTTTGGGTAGAGGAAGGCCACATGGCTCAGCATTTGGATCAATATAATTTCCATTTCTATCACAAGGTCTGCCATCAAGAATGGGGTGTGTCTCAGTGCGCAATTGATCATCATGAATATCTTCAGCCATATCAATATCAGAGTCAGAGTCAGAGTCATGTTGTGCACCAAAGAGAGATGGAAATTCAAGTGGTGGTGATGGTGCTTGAGAGCGAGATGCAAAGGGATGGATGGCCTCTATGTGTTGTCAGAGACCCCAAGGTGTTCTGAACCCACGACGACATGAGTGGGAACTTGGCATTGGACAAGGTATTGTCCGAGGACGGTGGACACTTCGAGGAGCCATCAGATGCAGAGCAATGCAAGATAGACCAGCGGCAGATATATCACAGTAGCAGCAGATAGATCACAGCTCCAATTACAAGTGGGCAATGATATTATTCACCAAGATGATATTAAATTGTCATGGAGTCAAGAGATCTCGGTAGGCAATACTGCTATTCTCCAAGTGTGCAAATGTTGAGCAGATGCACGTTAGATGAGTCGAGGCCGGCAGGTATCAAGCGGATGCACGGTAGATGAGTCGAGGCTCTGCGCCAACAAATAACAACAAAGGAAATCCAGTGTGTGGCCGCAGATGTGTAGCCGCGATGAAGACACCTTCACTCTGCCAGCTCGCAGCCACCTGTGTCCCTTCCCTCTGCAGTCAGCATGCCACCAAAGTCTTGCAAGAGAAATCGAAACCCTCACGATTTCCCCGCAATTACCCAGTCAGATGGTGAGGATCAGGCAAAGGCACCACACAAGCACCGGCGATCCGAGATCGAACTGCTCGCCGACGACGCAGTGCGCAATGGCAATGTGCAAGCATCGTCATCCGCACGCACGGGCATGGGCATGCAGACATGGAGAGGGGCTGCCAGGACAGCACCCCACGTTGTCATCACCAAGCGTCACGGGCAAGACACCCAGCGCGTCGGACAATGCAACGTCACGTGAGGTGGGGCCCAAGGCAGCGCAGCACGGGGTCGAGGCAGTCGGGGTCGAGGCAGTCGGGTTCGAGGCAGTCGGGGTCGAGGTGATCGAGAATTAAAGGAGACAAGTGCCGAGGATGATGAAGGGATGGAGATAGATTCCGATGATGGTCAGTGAAGCTCGAGTTTGGACTTTTAATGGGGGAACTCACCTGAGATATGTGAATCCTGCAGGTAAAATGCCAGACAAGGCACCAGAGTCAAGTGTAACAGAGAGTGATGATGGAGTCGAGCCCGCAGCGGTTGTCCGTCGGGTTGAACGGGAAGAGGAGGAGGAGTCCTCGCATGTTGACGAAGGCGAGGGCGCTGCGCCGAGGGCTGTGGGGAGGGCGGGCTGCGCACCATACGGAACATCGGACATGTCTATGTCGCCGTGGCCGGACGGCGAGGCGAAGTACATGCCTGACGCAGTCGCGGACGCCAGGGTCGAGGAGGAGGACAAGCTGGAGTTCTCATGGCCGAACGACAAAGGCGGCGAAGGATCGCTGATACCGTCGAAATACGGGAAGTCATTCGAGAGCGTCGAGTACATGGTCTGCTCCTGCTTGACGCGGGGCGGGGACAATGGCGGGTGGACGACGTGGCCCTGGGCGGCGACGCGGATGTCGAAAGATGGGTCCTGCTGGATGCAGCGTACTCGGCGAGCTCTAGGTGCATCTTCTTGTCCTCCCAGGCGAGCGGGGTCTGCTGGAAGAATTCCTGGTCGTAGAGCTGAGCCATGCCGGTATCGCAATCGGCAGCATGGGGAGCTGGGTCGTAGGGATAATCGAGCTGATCGCCGGTGGCTGTGTTGGTGGGAAGGGACGAAGGCGACATCTGAGGCGGGTAGCGGTGATGACTTGCGTGGTGGATGGTAGGAAAGGAGTGCGGCGGATTGGATGCGAGCGGGGATATTTGACGGTTAAGAGGCGTGCTGTTTGGCATAATGCGTTGGTTAATAGTAGGGAAAACGCTGGGCGGGCGGAAAGGCCTAAAGAACGAGGTTGGGTCCATCCGGAACGGAAATCGCGGAAGCTAGATTCAGTGGAGAAGGAGTTAGTCAGTCGCGGGCCCGGACCGTTCGAGGCAAGAAGCGGAAGTAGTGGGGGAAGATAAATGGGTTAGGAAAGACATACAGACGAGTGCGAGTGGCGGACGCTGAGCTTCAATTTGAGAAACGAAACCGCGACCGCGGATGCGATCGTGATTCAATACAATTACCTGCGGAATGACTCAAATATGGAAATCGGGCAAAAATGGGAACTGGGGAAATGGACGAAAGCGGTGCGTGTCGTGGGCGGGGTCGTGCGTCGTGCGTCTCGGACGCAGGCGGTTCCAAGACGGTGCTCGTCAGCGGGAGGCGGGAGTGGGACGCCTGGAGTGGGGCGGATGAGCACGATGGATGTGGCTGATCACAGACGAAGGCGGGGGTCGGGGACGGTGGCGTCGTGAGAGTCGTAAGGCAAAGAAAGGAATATGGGACAGAAACGGGAGTATGTTGGCAAAAGAGTCGGGGCCTTGACTGCGCATGCACTGCCGCCCTCGACCTAAAGACCTGCTGCAGCTGTCGACGACTCATCCAAGCCATCTAAGCCTTTCTTTGTGTGGCTTTATTTATAACCCCGTATGCGCCTTCCGAGCGCCACTCCCCCGGCCTGCCCATGCCGCATGCGTCGATCTGGGTCGGTCCAGCGTTGCGATGTGCGCGTTCGTCGCCGCCACACGAGGCTCGCAGATGAGACTCGGCCCCGCGTCATCCCGCAGTGACTAGTCTGCATCGTCCTCGCCTCGCCCTCTCATCTTGCGAATCTCCCCGACCACATTATTACTATCTCCGAATCGAACATCTCTGATCTCGCACTAGCTACTTCCGGTATCTTTCCATTCGTCCGCCGCGCCCTCGGTCTGCTCTCTCCGTCCGATAAGTCCTCACGTCGCACTCATCTACCCGTGCCCCCTCTCATTGGCCTGCAGTGTACAAACCTGACCAATCCCCGTGCCCCCCACCGCCGAGTGCGTCCTGCCCGAAGCAGCAGCGATAGCAACCCCGCTCACCACAGCTCCGTCCCGCCCCACTGAGAAAAAGAAGCCGCCAGCAGCTATCAGCGCGCACCGGGTGCCCACACAACTTTGTCGACGGCACCTGCGGCTTGCCATGGTCGCCCAATGCGGCAACCATCGAAGCCTTCCCGACACGGCACGGTCAGCTGCGCCCAGGCGCAAAGAACCTCCGCGCGTCCACATGTCGGCCTGATTTCACTCGATCGCCACGCTCACTTTGCCCCGCCCGTACCTGCGCTGCTTTGCAAGCCNCAGCNTACCTCGCTCGCATGCAATGCACCGCAGACGCAGGCTCTCGCCGATAAGTGGGAAGAGCGGCGATCAGATCCCAAGCACCGTGTCACATATGCCGATGCTCGTCCAGGCGTGCGAGCCAGATCATCGATAGCGTGAAGGGCCGCAGAAGATCGCCCAGCGATGCACGGACCTGGCAGCGCCCTGGGGCCAGGATGCGCGACGCTGCCCGGGAGGCGGGCGGGTGATCCGCCGCGCAGGTGATGGCGATAACAAGGTTCGAAGCCAGCTCGCGCATCGGGGCAGCTCTGCACACGAAGCTGCGGTTCACACCCGCCCTTCGACGTCGAAGCTGTGGAGCGGGCGATGCACAGATAAGGGCGCATATGTGTCGTTGACGCTACACCCACAGACGGCAGTTCGCGGTGGGAGCGGTGTGCGCCTGTCTGTTCTCCATGGGCACTGTCCTAGGCCGCGAGGATCCTGACCTGCATTTCCTCGGGCGCAGATGGCTATTGTTCAGACCTGTCAGACAGAACAATGCAGCACAGCTCTCCGGCGCGTTCTCCAGTGCCTCAGAAGACTCGGCCAGCCGACGACGCGCGGGGGTCTTGCGTAGGCCGCTCCGATACCGAGACAACGCAGGCTGCTATCTTCACATGCAGAGCTGTCCAGATAGAACAATGCAATACAGCGCGCTGGCGCGTCCCACTTCCACAGTGCCTCAGAAGCTCGTTCCACCAGCGACATACATTCTATTCTACGTAGCCCACGCGGACGCCCGCTGCTATCTCAGAGCTGTCAAGATAGACCAATGCAGCACAGCCCATAGCATCCGCCCCCACTCTCCACCGCACCCAAACGAGTGGTCCGCGCGAGGCAGGGACGGAAGAACCGCGCGGAGAGCAGCGTCATCGCACCACGGGAGACGTGCCACGACGACCACTGCTGCCCGGACCTGTCAGCCGCCTGAGACAGCGGTGCGACATGCCGCCCGAGATCACAGCCAAGTCGTCGGCCGTCCGCGCTGTCCGAGTCACGGCTCCAACCACCGACGGAAATGCCGACGCCCGAGAACGTGCTGGAACAGCGAATTGCCATGGGCTGGTGACGTCGAGGACGAGACTGGACGGCCGCGGTGCGTGTCTCGGACCGATCCTCGCATCCCCGAGCATGTCGGGAAATTGGACAGCCGACGACCGCGACTGAGCTGCTAGCACGATGAGCGGCGGCCAGCTGAGCCAGTGTTGTAGTAAGTATTCCTCACGCGCGATACTCCCGCAAGCGGCGATGCGGGAGCGCTCGGCCCCGTGCAATACAAAACTGCAGACGCGGGGTCAATCTGACTCCGTGCACGAAAATCACGGGCGTGCACAATTGACATGGCGGTGCGGCGGAGGCAAAAGGGGTGAGATCTCGTTCCCGAGCTCGAGACTCGGAATGTACGTTGAAGGAGTGTTGGAGGCCGGGGGCCGTTGGCGTTGGACCTCGTGCGTAGAAGGGACTAGATTATTGTCGAACGGAGCGGGAGCGCAGGCAGACAACGGTGAACATGATATTTACCCCGCGATCGCTTCGACAGACATCCAGGCACCGAACAGTACAGTCCTGCACAATTGATATCGTCACCGCCAAGCGCAGGCGCATCGCAGATCGTGCGGCATACTATATACAGTATCCGCTCCATCGCCCATGAGGATCTGGGGCGCGGTCCAATGGCGTACGCAAGGCGGGAGAAATGAGTGCGCGCAGCCGACCTGGGCTGAGCCCTGGGAGGCGGGGTTAGATTACCGTGGGCCGTACACGACGGAGCAGAGCCCGTATCATATGGGAGAGTTGCGAGGGGGTTGTCTGGGTGCTGGCCGCGCGGTTCCGAGGAGACGAGGCTCGAGCGACACAGCACGTCGGGATTTTATTAGATGACAGCCGTTTACAAATCGATAGGCCTTCCTTCCTTCATTCCTTCCCGAAAAAAAGATGCAAACATCGTGAATAAGGTTTTTAAGTCGGCGAAGGTCGGAAACTGCTTACGATTCTGTGGCGCCGCGCCGCGTCCCTTCTGGCGTGCTGCTGTTGCCACCAGGTGTGAGCTAGTCTCCGAGCAGACCTTACACAGAAGATAGTTCTGTGTTTAAGGGTGTGACTTAGATTCAGACTCCACCTGTGTTTTGAACGTCCGACTTAGCGGCATCAACTTCTGCGAAGAAGGGCCTATGGATTTGTAAACGGCTGGAATATCTCGCGGTCGTCGCGCATGACGTCGAGGAGGACCGGCGCGTCACGTCGACGCCATCAGGCACGTCGCGCTTGGCGTGCTTCCGTCCGCAAAGGGAAGTTGCTGTAGTTTGCCTCCATCGCGCTCACCGTGGTTTAGGGGCTCGGCCGCCCCGGATCGGCGACTCTGGCCTTTCGCGTCCAGGCGTTCTGAATGGAGCACGAGGCTCCTGCAGTCGTGTCGCGCCGCTCGCCCTCATTTCTGGCTTTTTTGGTCAACACCGTGCCTGACCGCCGAGATGGACGGGACGCGAAGCTTCGGCGTGCCATTGTACGCGGAGCACACTGCTGCCTGGTCGACATCGCAAGGACAGGTCAGCATTCATCTTTCGGGGTAGGGTTGGAGATGCTGAAGAGCTCGCAGAGTCCCCTGACGGACGCGCTCACGTCGTCGCGCGGGTTCGAGCTCGACAGCGGGATCCCCGTCGATGCGACGCTGCGCTCGCTGATACTGCCCCGGATCGGTGACGTCCTCGTCTTCTCCAACGTGCCCACCATCCCCGACACCGCCGAAATGCCCGACTCGACCGCCGGCCCCGCGAGCATGCGCTCAGTGATGGAGGAGAGGTAGTAGGTCTGGTCTTTGTTCCGGTCTGCGGCGCGGCTGAGCATTGGGCGGTGGTTGTGCGGGTGGATGGTTTTCTGGGCGTAGTGGCCTGGTGGGAAAATGTTAAAGGTAGAGTAGAGGAGTCGGATGTGGTGGCGACTTGCCTGTTGCAAGGAAATCGGTGTCTTTCGGGAGAGCGTCCATCAGGGCGCCGAACTTGACTTCTCTAAAAAGTGGGACCGGTAGGTCGTTGTGGTATATAGTGCGCACTAAATATTCAGCGTACCTGTTACACCAGATGTCGGGATTCGGGGTATCACCAGCTTCCCATGCTTTCAGCGAGGGCTCAAAGACGCGGAGCCAATATTCCCTAGACAGGTCGACCTGACTTGGTTCGAGGTTCGCTGGGATTTGGACAAATGGGGAGCAGAGACATACCATCTGGCAGGGGATGTCGAGTGTCTTGCAGACGCGCTGCACGTCCTCCCAGTCCTTCTCCCACTCGCAGCCTCGATCCGTACCGGACTCGTCGCGCGTGTCCCAGTTGCGCATGAACACGGCCGACAGGTCGTAGTCCTGACAGACCGTTCCATTAAATTTCCGGATATGATGGTGAGGAATGGACACACCTGCTTCGCGAGCAAGGAAGCCGTGACGGACGAATCAACGCCGCCCGACATGGCCACAATCACTGCGAAATCATTGAGTCATGGTATCGAAAGATGCATCGTCGACCTACCCTTGTCACCGGTGCGCGGCATAGTTTTCGAGGTGGCCCACCTGGCACACGTTGCGCGCATGAATGCGCGGGCCGTTGGAATCATGTTGACAGCTGCTATCAGAACATTCGGTGGTGGGGTTGCTTAAATCTAGACAGGCCTTGGGGAGGTCCGGGTCAGTTCTTTGCTCGAACGTAGAAAACATGAAGCGACCCCAGCCGCGACGCGAAGGGAGTATGGGTCACGTGCGCAGCAAAGAGCCATCGGTTTTTTTCGGCGCGAGGAAGGAGTCAGTAGGCATAAAGCCGAAAGCTTTAAGCAGCTTGGCCAGTTCTCCTCCACTGACTCCCCTGCCTTCCCGTTCCTCCTCGCCTGGTCATTGTCTGTCCTTTGTCTCTGGGCTTCAGCTTCAAAATGTTCACGGCACCAAAAGCACGGAACGCGGCTGCAAAATCGTGCGCTATTCGCACTCTGAGCAGGTCGGGCTCGACGTCTGCGACCAGCTCGTCGTTCCTCGAAGCACGGACGAGAGTAAAAGAGCATGCTCGCAATCTCACTCGCAGCTCAGCTCAGGGCGCCGCTGTTTCACCTGCTGTGTATGCTTTCATTACTTCTGCTCGGCGCACACGACTTGACCGGTATGTTGTAGGCGACCTGCACCTGCACCAGGTTTTCAGCAGCTGCCCACGAAAAATAATGTGCCAACTGCGCCTCTGACGCCGCATCCAGGCGCCCCCCTGGATCACTCATTTGTAGGCTTGTCAGGCGGGCAGATCTTCCACGAAATGATGCTGCGTCATGGCGTAAAACACGTTTTCGGTTACCCCGGCGGCGCCATCCTGCCCGTGTTCGATGCCATCTACAACTCCCCCCATTTCGACTTCATCCTCCCCAGACATGAGCAGGGCGCAGGCCACATGGCCGAGGGCTACGCGCGCGTGTCCGGCAAACCAGGCGTCATCCTCGTCACCTCCGGCCCCGGCGCGACGAACGTCGTGACCCCTATGCAGGACGCCCTCAGCGACGGTGTGCCCCTCGTCGTCTTCTGCGGACAGGTCGCGACGTCCGCCATCGGCTCGGATGCTTTCCAGGAGGCAGACATCGTCGGCATCTCACGTAGCTGTACCAAATGGAACGTCATGGTCAAGGACATCGCGGAGCTGCCGCGCAGGATCAACGAGGCATTCAAGATCGCGACGTCTGGCCGCCCCGGCCCCGTGCTCGTCGATCTTCCGAAGGACGTCACCGCCGGCGTTCTGCGCACGGCGCTGTCCTTCAAGTCCACTACCCCCGGCTCGAACCTCGGGCTGCCTCGAANCCGCTGTCCGCACTGACACAACCACAAAGCAACGCCCCCGCTGCGGACATCGACCTCATCCGCCGCGCGGCGGAGCTCATCAACCAGGCGGAGCGCCCGGTAATTTACGCAGGCACGGCGTGCTCGGGTCGGAGGCGGGGCCGGGGCTGCTCGCGAGGCTCTCGCACGAGGGCAACATCCCGGTGACCACGACCCTGCAGGGCCTGGGCGCGTTCGACGAGACGGACGAAAAGAGTCTGCACATGCTCGGTATGCACGGCGCGGCGTACGCGAACCTCGCGATGCAGCAGGCGGACGTGATCATCGCGCTTGGCGCGCGGTTTGACGACCGTGTCACGGGCAAGGTCGACGCCTTCGCGCCGGCTGCGCGCGCGGCTGCCGCACAGGGCCGCGGGGGCATCATCCACTTCGAGATCCAGCCGAAGAACGTGAATAAGGTCGTGGACGCGTCGATTCCCATCCTGGGCGATGTTACTGCGAATATGTCCGCAATGCTCCCGATGATCAAGCGCTCGGAACGTGCGCCATGGTTCAAGGATATTAAAACGTGGAAGGAGAAGTATCCGTTCGTGTATGTCAAGAGCGATCCGTCGAAGGGGGAGAAGATCAAGCCGCAGGAGATCATTGAGGAGCTTGAGCGGCAGACGAAAGACATCAAGGAGGACGTGATCATCTCGACTGGTGTTGGCCAGCACCAGATGTGGGCCGCGCAACACTTCCGGTGGAGACACCCGCGGTCGATGATCACCTCTGGCGGTCTTGGGGTAAGCAAGTATTCGAACGATCCGCCTGTAATGATGACTGACATCCTGGCCTAGACGATGGGCTTCGGTCTTCCGGCCGCTATCGGCGCGAAGGTAGCCGCGCCGAAGAAGACGGTCGTGGACATTGACGGTGATGCTTCGTTCAGCATGACTGCTATGGAGCTCGCGACCGCATCTCAGTTCGGCATTGGCGTCAAGGTGCTCGTCCTCAACAACGAGTTCCAGGGTATGGTGTCCCAATGGCAAGGTTCGTGTCCGCATCTTCAACTTTACCTGTTCCGATATTCATGATTCCCTGCTGCAGACCTGTTCTACGACGCTCGGTATGCCCACACACGCATGACGAACCCCGACTTTGTTCTGCTCGCGAAAGCGATGGGTGTACACGCGATCCGTGTGACGACTGTCGCAGAGCTCCCAGAGAAGATGAAGGAGTTCCTGGAGTACGACGGCAACAAGCCCATCTTGATGGAGTGCGTCGTCGAGTCGGCCGAGCACGTGTGGCCAATGGTTTGTCTATCATTTTTCTGTATGCAGAAGCCGAGAATCTGACCGCTTTTTCCAGGTGCCCGCCGGCAAAGCGCTGCACGAGCAGCTGCTACACCCCGCTTTCTTCCCGAGACCACCAAAAGCATAAGCGAGCCCTACGCTCACTTCTGCATTTACCCTTCGCTTTCTTCTCTGCATTGCTTTCAGCTCTTAAGGCGCCAGTTAAGGCCAGCTCTCGCTGCCGTTCCTGCTTTTCCTACTCTTTGATCTACCCCGCGATGATATTTTTTTGATCGCCTAATACGACGACGCGAGGAAAACGTGCTCAGATATACGGAACTCGGACTGCCTGCGGCGGTCATGTATGATAGTTTGCAAACACTCATCGCTATATACGCACTATGTACCCGAACAATCCAATTCTTGCTTGCATTTAGTCATGATGTCGAACAATGGAAGTGGCCCACACGCGTGACGCACAAAGCGCGTCGACGCGGCTTGTTTATCGTTCCCACGCTCTTTCTTGCACGCTCCCCTAACACTAACATCTGTGTCCCGCCCACACCACCGACGACGATGCCCGCCGCCGCACGCAAGAGCAGCCTCGGCGCCTCGCGGCGCGCCGCAGAGAAGAAACACATCCCGTTCCGCGCGGACGAGCTCGGGCGCGGGAAGAAGACGGGCATGGCCGTGCACTACGTCGACCACAAGTCGGACGAGTTCGAGCCGTTCGAGCAGGTCATGAGCCAGGCGGACACGCGCA
>SFCI01000690.1:0-16487 GCA_004681135.1 Hericium alpestre | reverse complement strand
AAAGGGCAGCAAGAACCGCAATGCGTCGGGGAGCAAGCCTGCGGGCGATGCAGGGACATGAAGTGCTTGTATGAGGGTCGGGGTTGAGGTGCAGCGTTTCGTTTGAATTCGTGCTTTGGTGTGCTGTAAGTTACAGAATTTGCCTGATCGTGCATTGTGATGTTCTTCTGTTCTTTTCTGCATGTACGAGGTCGGAGATAATTTGGTTTTGAGACGTGCGTCGCGATCAGCGATACCGTCGGTCTGCGCCGTTGCTACCTTGCACCGTAGCCCGCGTTTCGCCGCCGTAAAGCAAGATCGCGCCAAACTGCTGCAGAAGACGAAGTTGCGGTTCCCGGTTCCTGCCCCAAAAATACCTCCTCCAAAAGTTAAACCAGCACTCGCAGTCCCTCCGGCTATGCCCCGTCTGCCAGGGTACAAAGGCGCGCGGCACGATCGCGAATGTAAGCGCGTGGTGCGGGGTCGACCGCGCACCAAGTTTGTATTCATATGACGTTTCTACCTTACTCGGGGCGGAATGCATCTGCCTTACTCGGGCACTCCGCACGCACGGCGCGGCAGGGTCCACGCAGCATACCCACCCGAGAGACCGCTGCGCCAGTGCACGGCGGGCTTATCGGCTGCCTGGGGCGAGCGGAGGCAAAGCGAAGTGCGTGCAATGCCTCCGCCCTGGGGTGGATGCGCAGGCCGCGTCCTCCGACCTCGTCGGGTGCCCACGCGCGTTGAGATAGCGCTTCCGGCGGCGTTCCCTGGGGCTGGTGGGTGCATGGCGGCGAGGCGAGAGCCGAAATGGGTCGAGCGGAGGCGCGTTGAGTTATTCTCACCGCGTCGCGCCGGCGCAGTCGTGCCATTTTGACTCGTCAGGCGAGTTGATCAGCAGATGCACCAACGATGCACCGAGGAATATTCTGACTCGACCATGGACAGCTGGTGTGCACTGGTGTGGTAATGAGAATCACGTCCGCAGATGCGCGATGTCGAAGGAAAGCAAGCGTGATTTCGAAAAGAAGGCGCCTCGCTTCACGACGAACGCAACGAGTCGACGAGTCGACGAAGACGGGGAGGTGCACCGCCACGCATCATATCGAGATCGACGGAAGCGAATCGCCCGCCGCTCGGGATTCGCCCGCGCACTTGAGATAAGATGAGATCCTGACTGGACGTGTTGACGAGCACGCCGGGCAAGTGACGCGCGCTGACTGGCGCGTTCAATTGACGGCTTGGTCAGAGCCGTCTGGCGCGTCGTCGTCAGCGGCCGCGCCGCTGAATCAGCACGCAGCGCCGTGGGGCCCAGCGACGGATGCAAGTTGTAGTAGTGAACATCACTGGAAGTGCCCACATTTATGTAATATTCGGCCCATGTACAAGGCCTATAACATGAGTGCCCATAGTGTCCGAGTCGCATCAGGGTGGGTACTTGTGTTTCCACCCCGAATCGATGCTGAACTCATTCGCCCGCCCGCCGACGCGTGGATCGATACCTGCGGATGAGTGACCCATCGCGCCTTCCATCAGCGAGGACACTGCGAGGACTCATTTGATATCACTTGACTGGTGCATGGCGCCCAGTGCGCTGTGGATGATCAAGATGGCTGATCGCAGCGTTAGTGATATGATGGCACGACAGACGCTGGCTGTCCAGAGTGCACGCGCACTCGGGCGTGTGCATGCGTGGAAGCGACCGCGCAGTCGCTCGGACGCCTGAGGGCCGCGCCTGAACATTGAATGTTCGAGAAACTCAATTTGATGCTGCATGGACGCCGTTATCGCCGGTCGCATCGCACGAAATTAGGACTGCGGGCATGGAACTCGTACGCGAATTAGGGTAGATGGAGGCGCGGCGAGCTGTGCCCAAATGAATGTTTGAGGGTCTAGGAGCTGGGGCGTGGATGTGATTGGCCGGCCCATTCAACGCTTCGAGGCAAGCTAGAACGAAAGATACGTTAGAAAGCAAACACTTCCTCGCAATCGAGGCGGGAAGCTGAGATGTTCATATGACGTTTGACATAAAGATAGGCTACGCTAAGCTAGCTAGACGGGCCCAGAGATAGGCCGGAATTCGGTCGGGCAGGATTCAGATGGTTTGAGGCAGTTTGCTACGGATCCCGGCTTTAGATGGACGCTGCTGGGCCAGGGGGTAAATAGGACCTAATGCCGAGGTGGGGAGGGCTGAGTCACGGGCTAGACGTGAGCGTGTCGCGGTGGCCGGCGGGAGAGACGCGTTGTTGGCCGAGGTCGAGGCGACCCACCTGCGGTGGCGTCATAGAGGCCGAGGACGAGTTCCGAATCGAGTCGCACGAAAAAGGCAGGAGCAGTAAGCGCCTGATCTGAGATCTCCGTGTCGTCCTCCCTGACAAATCCGCGTATCGTCTCTCCCGTCTTTCCTTTCTCCGGCACGCTGAATGATATATATTCCACCATGCAATCCTCCGTTTCGCCTCAGCCCACCCGTCCCCTCCGCCCGTCGTCCCAGCCCCGTCGTCCCCTCCAGCAATGTCACCCCGTGTGCATTCCGCCTCCCTCGTGGATCCCGCCTCCCACTCCCCTGCCATCCTCGAGCTCATCGACGTCAAGCTCGACCGGAATATCATTGGTAAGTTTTTCCTTCTCTGTCCTCTTCAGTCTGCTCATCTTCGATTCTAGAATACCTCATCGACACGGTCGTAGAGACCGTCGATTATGCTCTCGGCCGCCCATCCCACTCTCGGCGCGGCCGTTCGCTCCACAGGCATTCTGAAGGTTCTTCCTTCGCCACGACCGTGAAGAATGTCCTTCAACGGGCAGAGGTTGAGATACCTGTCGTCCTTGCAACCCTTGTCTACCTCGACAGGGCCAAGCCCCATTTGCATATCACCCTCGAGGAATGGGCCAATGAACGCGTTTTCCTCGGCGCCCTCATCGTTGCGAGCAAGGTAAGCTCCTTTCATTTCCCCCACTTCCGCGCACGCGCTAACCTCTCTTCTCACAGTACCTTAACGACTCCTCGCTGAAAAACGTTCATTGGGCCGTGTGCACCGGCCTCTTCGGCCGCCGCGACATTGGCCGGATCGAGCGCGAGTTCCTTGACGTCCTCGATTGGGAGCTGGCCGTTTCCGAATCCGACATCCTCGCGCACCACCATAC
Source organism: Hericium alpestre (assembly GCA_004681135.1). Lineage (NCBI taxonomy): Eukaryota > Fungi > Basidiomycota > Agaricomycetes > Russulales > Hericiaceae > Hericium > Hericium alpestre. The sequence continues at coordinate 13,364 of SFCI01000690.1, read as the reverse complement.
GATCATGTCCCTCGTCTCGCCCGCGCACCCCCACCACACCCCCAAGGTCACTTCCATGCGCGAGTCCCAGCTGCCATCCCCCGCCTCCTCCTGCGGCGCGTCACCGTCGATGTCCGTTTCCACCGACGCGTCCTTCTCTCCACGCACACCCCCCACGCTTGTCAACCCAGAGTTCGTTCCCGTGCACGTGAAGTTGGACAGCGCGCACGCGCCATCAGATCCTCCCGCACCGCTCCCCGCCGCGCATCTCCACGAGCCCACGCAGGCCGTGCATCCGCCATCGAAGAAGCACGCACATTCACATTCACATTCAGCGTCGGGCTCATCGACATTACGCCTCCTGCGCGCGTTTCCCCTCCCACACTTCGGTGCGCACCATCCGTCACAAGCGCAGCAGCAATCCAACCCGAATCCGAGCCGGTGTCAGCCCGTGCTCCCGTCCTTCCCGGCCCAGCCGTCGACACAGGTCTGCGTTTAGCCGCCTCACATCTCTTCTTCGCTTCTTCTTTCGTCGCACTTCATGACGCATTTGGGTTTTTCGTCGCATTTCCGTATGCTACTTGTCCATATATTCGATCCATTTTCTAATCCAACACACTCTCCTTCCATCATGACTTCGATTCAGCCCACACATCTACTTATGCCTCGCTCCACTCAGAAAAGTAGACACCTACGTGTAGACTTAAGCACCTACGACCAAGCCAAAAAAGACTTGAAAACGAAACTTTCAAAACATCCTTTTCGCGTGCCTAGTCACTTTGTTTCCGAGGCGTNCCTTCCTTGAGCCAGCGGGCGCGTCGGCCTGCGGATGACGCGCGCGCGTTGACTGCGGGGGCGGAGATAGGCCGCAGCGCACGTGCTCATGGGTTTGACAGCTCCATTTCACGCACTCAGTCCGGGCATCGTGATGTGCTGCGCGCACTAGTACAGGACGCCGTGCAGCCCGGGCCTGTGCTAAAGGGAAGTGCNTACATGCCGGGACAGTCGGGGGAGGCGTGCCTTCCGTTGGGGTGCGGCGCGGCGGATTCGGGTCGGGAGGAATGTAGGCGTCGGCGCCGGGTTGCCGCGTCAAGTCAGGAGCGCGCAGCACATTCGGTCGAGTTTGTGGATCAAGGAATGGACGCGTACGTGGCGCGTGCCGCTGGCCAACGTGCACTTAGGCTCTTGGACGCTTATCGCGCGTTTTTCACTGGTGGAGGTGTGTAGTGTCCTTGCAATGGGGCGACGCGCGGCGGAACGTCTAGATTTTTTCTGGATCGAATGGGTCCACCTCGAGAGGAGTCGACGGACGCCGCGCCGCGGCGCTTGGTTTGCGCCCGTCGTACGAGGCGATTGCGCCGCCGTCGTACGAGCGATATCGTGGCCCAATATGCAATATTCCGACACGTCGCTGACACGTCTGCATAGTCAGATCGATTGCGCATTGTCATGGCGAGCGCGACATCGGCATTTACACGTTCGCATTTGTAGGCGCATGATGATCGCTACATAATGCCGCGACGCGACGCGACGCGACGCGTCGCATATTATTGCAATTACAGTGCTTTGCATATTGAACTGCAGTCCGCGTCGTGAAATTCCTTGTTTGTAGCGGCCAGATACTGCCATAAATGGAAGTCCGGCCCGGCACCATACGGACCCGGTGCAGAGTTCTGCTTGCTCATGGCACTCCGCAGGTACGAAATTTCACTAGAATTGTAAGTATAACCTACTCACTAAGTACAAGGAAGACTTCTGACCATTTTCAATGGGTTGGATGTCTTCAAAATGCAATAGTGCGCAGAGCCGCGAAGCCGAGAGGCGGTGCAAGTATCCTTTTTGGGTATGTATTTGGCTGCCGCAAACAAGAAATCGTGCGACGCTGACTGCAGTTCAATATGCAAAGCACTGTATGCTGCGATCAAGGTTGGCGAGTGGTTGGCGGAGGCGGTGCAGGCACCGCGTACCGGCGTGCCAGCGGCGTGCCTGCCCCAGCTTGTAAGCGTAAATTGCGAGGCCCCAGATCCGAACGCGTCGAGCAATTAGACTGCGCGGCGCGTAGCTTGAATTGCATACGTGGCTACGAGTCTCTACGAGTCCATCATCGGTAGACTTTTCGAGAGACATCGAGAAACGAGGTACGATAGCAGATACATAATCGGTGGAAATGAGTAACGCACGGATGACTGATTCGATCCCTTTCGATCCACGTTCGCAATCGTAATTGCCTTTCTGCAGATGTTTAGCATACAGTCTGAATCAGCGCTATCAAAGCCAAAACCAATATTTGCTGATATGTCCGCGGCGATGCGTGAGTCAGGCGCTCCTGTGCACCTGGCTCACTGACTGTCCGCGGCGGTGCAGCATGGCTGCTGACTCGAGGGCAGATGCTGAATAGGCTCAAGGCTGGTCAGATCCGCATGATTCACCCGCTATCGTACAGTGCACGCCGAAAATCCGACAAGTGGATCCTGGACACGGTGGGCGAGCGGGCAGTCATGGGGCCGCGAGCAGCAGCAGCTCCGCATAATTGCCCCGGGATGGCAGCGCGCTGTATCGACTGGCCAATACAGTCGGCCGGAAAGGACACGTTAGCATCGACACGTCCGGAATTCCGAACGGGCTGCTCCGACCCCGAAAAGCGCACAGGTTGACCGGCCTCATTCAAGTTGGGCCAGACACATTGCAGCGTTGCGTAGGTTCTCGGGTCGGATGATGTCGCCGCAGCGCACACCTGCCTGTAGATCTCTGTAGACAGCGCTGTGATCCGGCGACCGTGGCCCATACGATATCGCCGGCCCCAGAAAAGTTGTCTGCTGAACGTCAGGGCACGATGTCGCCCCGGGGTGCGACGGGGATCAAAGGACAAAAATAGCTTCCGGGGACGCGAGGAACGCGGGTCGAACAAGATCCTGTGGTTGTTGGTCCATGAGGATCTCGTCGTCGAGGAATACAGTTTAGTGTGATAAGCGCCGGTGCAAGCGTGGGAAGGAGTTGATGGGTTGGGATAATGATTGGCTGTCGGCATCGGCGCGGCTTGCGGGCCGGCCCGGGCTGTGTGAGGCCGGCCTGCTAGTGCTTGCTGTCTTCTTCCAGTTTTGGTGACTCCGACTCTGAGTTTCTTGACTTTCACAACGGTGAGCAGGGTCGACTGGCTTTGGGTTCGATATACTGAGGTGTCTTTTCAGATTAGACATGAGCGTTCTCCGTCCGTTCCGAGCTACTGACTTGCTTAAGTTTAACAACATGTGCGTGGGTCTCCTTTGGTCTGCATCGAGCGTAAGCTGAAGATTATGTGTTGGCAGTAACCTTGATGTCTGGACGGAAACGGTACAGTCTCTTTCTATGCTTGTGGGCGCACGCGGGGCCGGCACTGAGTTACATTACTGATCGTTTAGTATGGCATCGCATTCTATCTGAGCTACCTCTCGCGCTGGCCTGACCTCTGCTCCGTGCAAGAGGCTCCGAGCGGGCGTCTCATGGGCTACGGTGCGTTCCTCTACCCACCCATCCGGAGCTGTTCCTGACATTTACCTGACACGCATCGCCTCGCTGACATCTATCCCGCTGACATCACCACCCTTCCCCGCTGACATCTGCACCACCGCAAACGCCTCCCGGGAATACGCAGTCATCGGCAAGGCGGAGGGCAACCAGACCGAGTTCCACGGGCACGTCACCGCTATCACCGTCGCGCCGGAATACCGCCGCCTCTCTCTGGGGCACAAGATGATGGACTTGCTCGAGCGCGTCTCAGATGACGTCTACGGCGGCTTCTTCGTCGACCTCTTCGTGCGTTGCGCGAACCAGGTCGCTATCGGCATGTACGAGGGCCTCGGCTACAGCGTCTACCGTCGCGTGCGCGAGTACTACGGGAGCCTCGGCCTGGGGCCGGGCGGGAAGGACGAGGAGGACGCGTTTGGTGAGTCTGGGCCTTGTGCAGGGTATGCTGCTGGGCGTGATTTCTGGGCTGGGTGCGTCGGTGGGGCGTGTCTGGGGCACGGCATGCCTATGGAATCCGAGCGGGGGGCCGGGCTCCTGGCGCCGAAGGCTTCCATCTCCCGCGCTACGGAGTCCCCAGCGACGGGATGGGGCACTTGCATGCAACGCGACCCGGAGCCCGTGATAAGCATCATGCATCATCGGCGATGCGGTCGCAGGCCACCTCCGCGCGTGATTCCAGTTTTGATTCGGAAAGCCCCGTTGACCTCATTATGCTGATGCGCTTGACTTGCAGATATGCGGAAACCGCTGTCGCGGGACCCGATGCGACGCTCGGTGCGGGCGAACGGGCGGGACATGATCGTCAGCGCGCACGACGTATCATAGTTGTATTGTCAACCCAGCGTACATGGCGCTGCACCTTGCATTGTCCACAAGTATATACACTAATGCTGCATTTCACCATTCTGTGTCCCGCTGATGTTGGAAGTCTACATCCGAACACGTGTGTCGCATGAACCATCTTCGGCTTCTTGTCTCAAAGGAGATCAGATTCGTATCTCTCATGAGTCACCAATAGCTTTGGTGTCAACGGCGTGAGCATTGTTGCTACTGCACATCTAGCAGCACGAAATGGAGTGTCTATAAGAGGTACTTCAAGGTCTGTCTATACAACTTCCCTCCCATCGCCAATATGATACTAACTTTCACTTCAGTGCAAATATATATTAAATAAAAGCCTAACCTCCGATAGGCAGCCTTGAGAGAGAAATTTCAGGCGTTCTGCCTAATCTATCGCACCATCAGATATCGACGCCACCGAGCATGTCTTCGCTTCTGACAAGACAACTCTAGGGTTATGAGCCCTGTCTCGTCGAACGTTTGACTTCAATGGAACGCGAGATCCAACAACTTGCAGCGTATATTCCAAACGGCAAGCGATAGAAGTGGGCGACACTTTCCTCGGTTCCGCGTGCCACTCAGCCCTGACAGCTATGTCCTCGTTTGGTGGTTCAACGTTCATATGGCACGGTGCGATGCGGCCAAGGATTCGAATAGAAGGTCCAGACTCTACACCACTGTATTCCCTGTGGGACGCGTCAGAGATGCAATGCATCCCAAATGTGGTGAGTGCATCGTTCGGATTTGGAGGCTGCACTGGCAGTTAGGAACGGAGTGCTCGCGAAGCGTTTCAAGATCTTGAGGAGGCACTTGCGCATTGTCGAGTTGACGTTGCTTGGACCGGGCCCTCCGCATCCCGCTTTGCCTCAGTATCATACTTCAAAGCGGCATGGCCTTCCTTTCTGGCCCTACCGTCGGGTTTAAATTGCGCGATAAGCCACTCTTGCAGTAACTTTGCCCTCGCCTCGTGGACCTCTCCCGACTTCGACGCGGTCCGCCTTCAACGCGCATTCAATCACAATGTCCTCCAGAGGTCCAAGCAGGGCTGCTCCTTCAGCTCTTCTACGACCGTCCGCTGGTCCAATCCAAATCGGACCTCAGTGCCTCCCGCTGGTTTTCCTGACCTCCTACGGCCGCGGTCTTCAACATACGTGTAAGTCCCTCAGCTCTTTTCAAGCGCTGTCTAGTTCTGACTCGCTTCATCCACAGACGTACGAGGAATTCGCGACGGTGCCTCCGATGGAAACGCTTCCCGCAGCATGGATGAGCGCCAGCGACCGTCACCTACCATTCCGATCACCCCCGCGCAGATACAAGAAATCTGCGCACGATGCGATCTCTACAACCGAGGTCCGACGCAGCAAAAGGTCGGAGCTGCGTTGTCGGAACTGTGTGGGCATGCTGTGCAGCTGTCGTCTGTCGCCAATCACTCTAGTGTGCACTTTGTATTGTTTGGTGACAGCGAGGGTTGGTCTGTTCTTGGAGAGACGTTGAAGGCTGAACATGTTGGTGGGTCTTTGTTTACGTCCAGGTCTTGCTTGTGTTTGGTTGACGTCGGCTCCCAGGGTGCAGGAAAGATGCAGGAAGTTATAGGCGCCAAAGGACCGCCGATGTGGTACATTCACAAGGATCCTCGGATCCCTTTTGGAGGGACTTGATCTGCTAAGCTTATAGGTAGCTTTTTGTTTATACTGTTATGGAAATTCCTTGAATTCCTTGCGACAATGTGTGTCACAGCAGAGGCACGCCAATTAATATGACAGAAGGTAGATTTTACATCGTTACCTTGTACACTGTTCTGATCAATCATCGTCGAAGTTCACGTTTTTGTTCTAACCCGCACCATCCGATATGAAGAATATCTCATACATGCTCTCCAAGATACTTCTTACATCCGTTGTACACAGGTTTGACCTATATGCCTGCTTCAATCCTACACTATCCTCCCATTACCATGCGCATCAGATTAAGATATATAATGAACTCGAAAGCCGTAGGGCCTCATATTGACAACGCTGGGGGCTCCTCTGGCACATGCCCCAGCCTCGCGAGCTCCTCATCATAGAACCGTTCCAGCGCAACCTTGTCGGCACAAAAAGTCTGCAGCTCGATGCGCAGCTCCTCCGCCAGGGCCGCCGGGCGCACTTCCTTGCCCTTGCCCTTCCCGACCATGCCGGAGCCCATGCGGCCAGTCGCCATGAGCCGATTCGTGAGGAACAGAAACCCCTCCGCGCCGCCCAGCACCTGCACGAACGCAACGCCCGAGCGGTGCACGAACTGCGAGTACGCGAACGGCGCGCGGCGGTACGAGTAAAGACGGCCTGCATAATCAAGGGTCCNAATGAAGAACCACGATGGAACAACGAATCCTACCAGGGTACAGTAAGGCAAGTCGAGGACGTATGGTGGAGATCGCGGAACACGAGGTACAGTAGAGATTTAAAGTAGAGGGTCCGGGGCGTCATTAAATGTGAACGCAGTCTCATTGTCCGTTAGAAAAGAAGAAAGAAGGGCACCGGGCTCGGACGAGTTGATGAGGAATTCCAGGAAGCGTTCGCGTGGTCTGTTGTAATGCATGCAGTTGTTCAAGATGTGTCGGCGCGACTGCAATGTATGGCACCAATTGCAGTTCGCGTTTTCATGGGGAAAGAATCTTGTCCGAAATTCGCCTGTGGGGGCGTGATTCAGGATTGTGCGCGCCATGCGCGCGGCGAATGGGAAATGATAGGTCTCGGTCAACCATCACCGGCACCTCTCTTTCGAGTCTCAACTTCTGTAGACCGGTGGAAGACTGGTTTTCTTGTCTCTCGAAGCAGATCTGTCGAGGCAGGCCGGAATATCTCGCCAGGGTACGTCGCTCTCCATCATACAATGCCTTGTCACCTTGCCTTTACACACTACTTCACGGTATGTAGGTTTCAGCACACAATCTGTATGCCCTCATAGCACAACCGCTCGACATGCTCACACAACCTCCCGCCAAACGCCCCCGCGAGGATGATTCTGAGGCACTGGCTTGGACACGTCACCCTGACCTGTGGCTTGCGCGTGGCGATATCGTCCTCGTATGCGATGCCACTGGATTTTGTGCGAGTCAGTGCATCTTGGCGCTGAACTCGACCGTCTTCCAAGACATGTTCGCGACTGTCGACCCGGCTCAAAACGAGGTGTTCGAGGGTCTCTCCGTCGTGCGGCTTCAAGATTCTGCTGAAGAGATGTCCCATCTTCTCAAGGCCATGCATTTCAGACAGTGCGTTTCATCTCTTCAGCTGCTTGATAAATATGTATGAACTGTTCCGAGTCATTTAGGTATATACAGAAGAAATCGAAACCTGCCTTCAAGGTGCTCGCAGCGGTTCTGAAGTTATCGACCAAATATATGATTGACGACCTGCGTGAAGAAATCGTCGACACGCTTGCCTCCATATTTCCGTCAACATTCGCGTCCTGGAGTGTCGACAAACGTGATTACTTACCCGGAGATACAGATGAGATGTATGCTGTTGAGCTAGCGAAAACGTACAACATCCCCATCATGCTTCCTATGGCCTTCTACATATCCTGTTTCTTTACCCTCAAGGAGATCGTCCACCCAACGACCAGCGCCGCATCAAACGAGACCAGATGGGCTTGCGCAATCTTCCGCGATGATCTCATGGGCCTCATCGACAAGGCATTGAAGGATAATCGTGCCGCCGAACAATGGCTCTTCCAGAAGGCGTTGCGCTGTTCAGATGGGAACTGGAGATGCGCTGAAGATTCATGCGTTGCTCTAATTGATGAGTCTGTGCGAGAGCATGAGAACAAGTTGCGGCGACTGGTTGTGGGGGATGTCCTCTCACCGCTGGTGCTCCGACAATATGATGGCAGCCAAGGCCCTGGCTGCCAGACCTTCAAGGACCACCTGCGGCAGTACTGGGTTGGTATGCAAAAGAGGATCTGGGATGCCCTCCCTTCACTCTGTGGATTTAAAGACTGGGCGGCGGTCGAAGCGGCCCAGGCAGCTTCAATGGCGACGAAAACTCAGGAGAACTCATCGACATCGGATATATGACCCACGCGACGTTAGTGAATTTCTATCTTGTCTTCGCAGCTTTATCATCGCCTATTTGACTGACCTGCGCATTCCCAGACACGCAGCACGGCAGCAAGGATACATCGTACCACATCCACGCTCGCGTCCCACGCTAGAGCACCCAGATTGCGTTTCGAGCGATTTGTATATTACTCGCTCGGATTTTTTGTAACCTATGATCTGTTGTACGATGCTGAGCATATAGGCTGTGATGCTTTGATACTAATGTGCGCACCGTTGCGACGCATCAATAGCAAGTGGACCCCACAGATAATTCAAAAAATTTCGAATGTTTGCGTCACAAATGTTGGTCGTAGGTGGTCCTCGTGCATATCCTAGACACTTGGATCACTATACTTCCCCTCCTATTCATACTGTTATTTCTCGACGCCTGGGCGTTAGAAATGCTTCTCCCGCCGGGCCGGATCCGGGCCATTCGTTCGTTCATCTGAAGTTCGATGCCGCCGCGAGCTTTTCAACTTCTGACGAGTCGCTGTTTTCTTCTACCAGGCACCACTTTGTTCCAACTTTTGGCGAACCCGCTGCACTTTAATTTGGTCTTCACTTGGACAGCTCTTCGCTCGGTCTGGTACATCTACACAAACCTCTACTGCTTTTGCTTCCGAAGTCATCAGTCACTAGCAACCATGGCACCGAAGCGCCCCAACAAGAGATGCAGGGAACTTGAAGACGAGCCTGGACAAGCTGCGAGCGAAACTCCTACAGTGTCGGCTCCAACGCAGACGTGGACCTCGCACCCTGAGCTCTGGCTGGAACACGGCGATATCGTGCTCGTATGTGAGAAAACTGGGTTTCGCGTCGGCAAGTGCGTCTTGGCGGCCAACTCGTCGGTCTTTGGAGAGATGTTCACGGCCGCTGCCGCTCATGGCGAGATGTTCGAAGGCCTTCCGGTCTTACACCTTGAGGATTCTGAAGGCGACATGTATTATCTGCTGAAAGCGATGCATTTGCGACTGTAAGTTATCCCTCTTCAATGTTTTCTGATAATTGACAGCCTCGTCCTTATGGTATAGAGACATCCACCGGGCAAATTTTGTCGTCCTCGCGCCGCTTCTCAAGCTCTCTAGCAAGTACCGGTTTGCCAATCTACGAGCAGACACCATCAATATCCTGGCCGCGATTTTTCCCTCCACACTCATCTCATTTTCCAATACCTGGAAGCACCTGCCAGCAGATCTCGACTGTTTCCTTGCAGTTGAACTCGCTCAACAATACGACGTCCCCATTATCCTTCCCGCCGCATACTACCTGTCTGCTCTACGGTCTGCCAGAGTTATCATCAACATCGGTTCAGCGTCCCTTTCTACGCGCTCTTGCTGCATGGTATTCCGTGACGAGCTCATGGACGTGGTGGACAAGACTTTGAAGGACAGCTACGCCATCGACACATGCATCTGGAAAGACAAGACACATGAGGACAACATATTATGCCCAATAGACAAATGCTGCCACTTGCGGCTCAACCGTACCCTATGCGTCGAAATGTGGCTTCGGCGACTCGCCGGCAATATTTTCACTCCATCCCGGGTCTTGATCCAGCCTGAGGGTACAGGCAGAGCCTGTAAGAGCATTGAGACAATGCTTGATCGGCATTGGTCTAGCATACAGCAAAAAATCTGGCATTCGTTGCCGTCACTTTGTGGGTTCCAGGATTGGGAAGCGATTAAGGCTGCTCATGAGGCTTCGTTGAGGACGACAAACGAGAAGCAGCTCTGAATCGTACAACATGTTATGCTAGGTAAAGCTCATTGCTTCTAACACGCATCCACCTGGCTTATCAGATGTATTACAGCCGTCTGCAGTTTATTCAGAACCGCGCTAGTATCCAAGGTAGTAATCTACGTGGCGAAGCCCGCTATCTCCAAACACCAGTCTATACGCAAAGATTTTTCATACGCCTCTGTCCTGTTGGTACCTTGTTTCTGCGCTGTGATGTGTGTACTTGTTTTCATGGTATCCATTCATAGTTTTGACGTTGTAGGTGTAACTCAATCAGACATCTATGTTATTCATGTTTCAAGTAATTGGGCAGTGTCCTTACGGTTGCGCTTATCCCGGCCTCGCGCTCTCTGCGACTAGGCCATCTCGAAGCGGATAACAGATGCGGCACATATGATGACGTTTCGAGGGCCGCTGAAGTGTCACCAATTGGAAAGTGGCATACACATAACGGTCAACGCAGAGCTCGATTGATTTACACTAGGCAAAGTACCACGGATAAATTATTGTCCTTTATGTCGGTCTCGAGCCAATGCGGCCTTTTCCGCGTCATTAACGGCCTCCCAGTTCGCAAATCCACACATTTTTGGAAGTTGCTCCCATATCGCTCTCTGGATCGAGTACAGATAACTACGTGAATCATGGTTGCAGCAATCGTCTGCCCAAGAGTAAGTCAGCAAGAAAACATCAGACTCCAGATGTCGGATTGTCTTTTCTTGGTTGGCTTTGATATGGTCCGAACGCCCGCCACAGGAACACCCGTAAACATGCCACTGTCCGTCATCCATACGCGACCATGGACTTCGAGGTTCAGATGAATAGGACATGGAACGGGGACCCGAGTTTGCGTTAGCGCGGATGTATATGTCCTCGATGGCACCCATGAGATCGTCCCGAAAGGCCACGCACATCCGGCGCGTGGAATCATCGACGAAGCTGTCCGTGGAGTCAAGGATCCTTCGCACGCCAAGCAACGCAGATCCGTAACATGCGGCAGGGAGGATGCATGGGATCTCGCATGTGCGGCTCAACTGGACCGCCTGGAGAGGGTCTACGTCATCGGGACAGGCGTATCGAAAGGGATTGAAGAAGGACGGCGGTAAACGTGAACGTTCGTAGGTATCACTGTGTGACGAGAAAATCATGGTAAGGATGTCAATCATGTCCGCACGGAGGTCGTCGATCATGTATTTTGTTGACATGAGAGTGAGGCTCATGAGCAGTTTCCAGCTGGGCTTGGATTTCTTCCTACCGAATCTGGAAAAAAGCTGTTGAAAAGTTTCTCAGAATAAAGGAGACATTACTGACCGTCTGAAGTATATGGCATTCAACATGTTGAGCACGTCATATTTGCTGTCCGGAAGGTGCACAACAGCGCAACCTTCGAAGACTTCTTCGCCGGATTTATCTCCTAATACGAACATGCCTTCGAACACCTTCGAGTGCAGAGATAGGACCCCGCGGCCAACGCGGTACCCTACCGCATCGGAGACGAGGATAACGTTGCCGTCCTCCAGCCATATCTCAGACGCGCGTTTCCAATGTCCGGGTACTGACTTCGGCCGGGCTTCATCTGCACGGCGGCACCTTGGTGTATTTGAAGGCGCTTTTTTGTCGGGGAGCAAGACTGTTTGCGTGCTTTTCGTCTCTGTTGCTGGCCTCCGCACAGGAGATGGCCACTCTGTTTTCTGAAAAGTAGACATCCTTCGGGAACTAAAGAAGACCATGATCTCCGAGTTAGGAGTTGTCGCATGCCTATGCAACGTTCTGCACGATGCAGGCCCTATATTTATTGGATTTCGGGATATATTATAGCCATGATTGAACGAAACGAAACATCAATGCTTACCTATGATCCTGACTATGAGATGGTAAGTAGCGAACGCAAAAGAGAGCATTGGACAGCGGCAGGGGCACGAGCGGTCGCGCTTCTGCCTGCCCTAAACGCGACGCGCTTACCACGTGACAATGGCGGCAAATGCCGGTTGGTTTGGCCATTGTCTCCGCGTCCTCCTCGTCGACCTGGAAGGTTTGTTCTTCATCCCACATATCTAACGCGTTTTGTGTTGGTTCGTAGGTTTTGTGACGGGCAGTGCTCTCTGACCATCTTGGCGACAGTCTCTGCGAAGCGTGGACCCCTAAGACGCCTTGCCGGCGGTTCCGAGCATGTTCAACGTAGAACAATAAGCTTTGACGTATGCTGCATAAAGCCCGTTGTTGTACGTATTCAAATATTTTCCTATTGTCTCACAGCCTATATCAGCCCGCCATAATCACCTCTATGCCGTACCATCGCAAGACGATACCCTAATTTCTCTGACTTCTTCACGTCTCTCATGACCCCATTCCTCTCCTTGGGCTTCCTGCTGGCAGGTGCCTCGCTCGCCGGCGCTCTTCATATCCCTATCCCACGTCATTCACGAATCGCAGCACGACAGAATGCGGTTGCCGCTGACAGTCTGGTGGCGGCCAGCTGGTACGCTGGTTGGCATGCCGAAGACCTGCCCATTGCGAACATCAGTTGGAGCAAGTATACGCATATGACATACTCTTTCGCGTGAGAATTAGCTGTCAAATTATAAACATTTGGCATCCTGACGGGTCTCGTGGCATGTAGGGAGACTTCCGGTGATGGATCGATGATCACCGTCGCAGACTCGGATGCCGAGCTGCTGCCCCAGTTCGTGCAGGCCGCCCATGCGAATGTATGTTTCAGACTTTCAAGTAGCAATTGACCAGCCAACTGACTGGTAATGTTTCTTAGAACGTCAAAGCCCTAGTCTCGCTGGGCGGGTGGACGGGTGCTCGCTTCTTCTCCTCGAACGTCGCCGATGCCACGAACCGCACGGCATTCGTGAATGCCATTACCAGTCTCGCAATCAAGTACAGCCTTGATGGCATTGACTTCGAGTAAATATTCTGGCTCTTCGCCTCGTACCGTTGCTAAACTTCTCGTCACAGCTGGGAATACCCCAACAGCGAGGGTATTGGCTGCAACGTCCAGTCTCCCGCCGACGTCGACAACTTCCTCTCCCTTCTCCAGGCCCTCCGTGCTGACCCAACCGGGTCAAAGCTCATCCTCACCGCCGCGGTCGCCGGCTCTCCATGGCCCGATGCCAACAATAACCCCTCCACGAACCTCACAGGCTTTGCCAGCACCCTCGACTACATCGCCATCATGAACTACGACGTTTTCGGCCCCTTCTCTGCCACCGCAGGCCCCAAC
>SFCI01000069.1:27752-40464 GCA_004681135.1 Hericium alpestre | reverse complement strand
AGCGAAATTCAGAAGCGGCCATGATCCATCCAACGACCGTCCACAAGTCCTCTGTCCCGCTTTGGTGTGGAAATTAGATGCGTGAATTAAAGCACGGAAAAAGAATACACATGACGGTACGGATATCAGTCCTCCATCATGACCTCGCCCAAGTGTGACTGCGAGAACTCGATCATCTTCTCGAAGTCCACTTACGGCATATCGCTGATCTCGTCGGTCTGCAGGTCCTTCAGCCTGACCGTGACCTCGTTCTTGTGCGAAGACACAATGTCATCAACCAAGTACTGCTTCACCTCGCCAGATGCGGCGTCAAGGAGACGGACTTTGCAGTCACACCAGGCGTGAAGCGGACGCGGGCTGCGAGCTTTCTTCTTGTACGGCTCAGTTCTGACGCCGACCTTGAGTCGTACTCCATGACTTGCTTCGCTCTACAAAGGAGATGACATGCCGTTCAGATTACAGGGATACCCAAAACGTACATCTCATCCGACCACTTTGAAAGGAGCCGCCTGCGGGGCCCTCGTCTCTGAAGTACATCTGCCGTATGGCCACCTGGGCAATAGCGCAGACGAGATACTGCAACGCGCACCTAATAAATGTGCTCAATATCCAAGAGGCCCCATGAATTTTATTTCCCGACACGAGGGTTCCTTTTTCAACATCCCAGGGATCCGCTATGACCCCCCCCCCTGCAACTTATTTTATTCATGGCAGCTCGGAGCATGGTCGGACCACCCCCCCACCCCCATCCTAACCATATTTTCTAGTTCAGTAGATTGTTTATAGACACGTAGCTATTGACACAAATCGAGTTTCTACTGCCCCTTTGCCCACTTTGAGTGCGACAAGTCGGTACTACTGCCATCTTCGCGCTGCCGCTTTTCACCCTCTGCGCACTGCTTGCTTTTAGGTTTCTGTAAGCCGAGGTTAACGAGTTCATTTTCGATAACTTCGTACTGCTTGAGAATATCAGTTATATGATCCTCTGAAGCCTTCAGATGCTTCTCGGCAAGGTGTTTTGGAAGGTTATAGGTCCATACGACGTGACTCGAGTCGATATTGCCACTGCACCGAGTCGAATCGGTGCACAGTGGACAAGTAATTGGCCGATTTGTGCTAGGCCCGCTCTTCGTGGTCTTCTCTGCCACTTTCATGGCAAACTTGTAATAGTATGGGCAATCCTGCGAGACTGGAATCAGCACATTTCGGCTTGCCTTCAATGTCACAACACATGTTCCTTCACGGCCACAGAAGCCACAGTATTGCCTGTTTGCAGGCATCTATAGAAACTCAGTAAGCAGATGACACAACAACTTGAGACTCGTATTTGATACATACCGGAACACCACCATTCTTATCTCGGAGGCCAAAGCGTGCAGCTAAGACGTGCATTGAGACATGGTCTCGCATTTTGCTGAGTTGCACGAAGGCGTCGCAGAGGAAGCACTCCACTTCTCCCTCTTTCGGCAATCTCTTGATAACTTGGTCGGCATCGGTGCTAACGAAGGCCAATGAGCCTGTGATGCAGCAATGTGAGCTCAAGCTGCGCGCTCCGAATCACTAACAACACTCACCATTGTGTCGCCTATATGGGAATCCTACGCTAGACAGCCACATCGGGATGGCCTTCACATCCTTCATCACATCTAGCCAGAGACACTCAGCAAGTGCCTCCAGGACCGCTGTTTCGAACTCCAGGGTAATGGGCGAAGACTCTGTAAGAGGCGGATTGACAGTGCGTGTTAGGAAAGCTGGCACGTCAACCAGTGACACCTTTTTTGACAGCTTCATTCCTAATTGAGGCTCGAGCTTACTTGATGCCTTCTTCGATGATAAGCCCTTTTCGAACACCTCCCAAGCACCCGTCCATTGCCATCACGCCGTTCCGTGTGGCTTCAAGGAGAGGACTTGACCGCGCAGTGTGATCTTATGATCTGCGAGGTCAGATAGAGGTATGCAGCTAATGTTCGTCTCCTTGCCCTTGATGATTGCAGTTACCTTGATGATACACAGAGCAGCTTGGTCATCAACACGAAGAAAGGTCGCCGCTAGCTGTCCGACCATGAAGAGCTCGCCTGCAATCGAGTCCTCGTTGATCGAGCGCTTGGTGCCGTGTCTCATATAGCCACGCACTCGCAACAGGCGTTCCGTCGATTTCAGGCCTTCATCTGAACCAAGCATGAGTCGTATTGCAGATGCCTTGTGAACTTGGTGACCACTGATATCAACCCACAGATTGTCCTTCGCAAAGAGACCATCTGCATCTTCACCCGGATTGTCAGGGATGACATCTTCCAAGTCAAGATTGTCCACCTCTGGCATCGGCTCGTTTAGCTCAACAACTGGAGTCATTGAGTCTCGCTCCATTGCGCTTATCTTCACTGCAGCGTCAGACGCTTCTGATATGATATGTGCAGCCACGTCCACCTCAGATTCCCGGAGACCAACATATGTGCCTTCTGGACGTAGCATGTCAATACCGGGTTTGTCTTCGGTGAAGGCGAAAGCCTGTGCCACATCAGCAACTCCGGCAGTCTTGAGAATGTTGATTGCCTCGGTGCGCCCCACATTCCAGGTCGTGAGAAGGCTAACATTTTTGACGATGACATTTCCAGTCCATGATGCGGGGTTCGTGTGGTCAACGCCTTCTGAGCCCTCAAGGCGCAAGCGTCGATGACCGCGATCCATCTCCGGATGCTCAGCAAAGATCCGGCTGAGGTCTGCGGAGGCACCTGCTCAGTCTGCAAGCTGTTGGATATCAACATTTTGCTGGTGTGTCATGGTTCGGTAGTTCCCAAATTCACTCTCTAGATGGTCTGATCCACGTTGGCCAATATAGAGACCTACATCAGAATCTAGAGCTTTCTGCTTCACAGTGTCCCAGTACAGATTCTTGATAAGGGACTGGATGTCATAGTATAGTTGTCCTGGAATGAAAGACCCCCCGTTCATCCGCCAGAGCTTGAAGAGCAGATGAGCACAGGTGGACAGACGGGTCAACTGCTCAGATAGAGACAATGATGGGGTAATGAATGGCTCGACCAGATGTCCAAGGAGTTTCCCAAGGATATATATACCAGCATCAGCAATTGGCGACAGAGATTTCGAGTCGCTAAGGCGGCGGATAAGGACCAGAAGGCAAACAGCTTTCGGTACATTTTGGTGATCACGGGGGTCGAAGAGCCTGCTTATTGTCGCAGCTTCAATGTCGAGATGTTTTGCTAACATGGAACGTAGCATGCCAGGCTGGACATGTGAGTGCGCTACTACAAAACCCTCTGCAGCCCGAAGATGACTGGCAAAGTCTGGGTGACGGCGTCAGTAAAGTTCGGCACCAGAGCTTGCATCGTGAGAACGGCATAACTCACTTTTCACCTTGTGCTTGAGATCCTTGTCTGCAAGTATCTCTCGCCTCCCACATCGATCCCTCGGCGCGTGCAGGCGGGGACACTCGCGAGCTCTCACGAGCTCAATCTCGCGAGCGGCAGGCTGCCCTCTTGATTGGTTGCCCCCGTTGGTCCTCAACATCGGGCAATCGCCCAACGATGCCGACGGTAACCACCACACGGCGTCGCCGAGCCCCATCAGCACCGAGCGCGATTCAGAAAGGGGGAGGCCGACTGAGCGGACAGCGAGCTTGGACCGGCACGCAGGTCTTCTCGTCCCCGTCCTCTCGCGATTATGGCGCGTGAGGAGATCGCCTTCACGACGGCTCGCTCCAATTTGACTGCGACGGCGCGCAAGGCGAGCATCGCCAGCACATCACATGCGCTGGGGATCTGCTCGCGATCGAGACCAAGGCGCCGCTCCCAGTTCCAGTTCCACGGCCGTCGCTCTCACGCCCACCTCTCAAGGGCAGGAGCAATGCACGGTGACAGTACATCTCGCCGCCCTGGCCCCGATCTCAACACTCAGGAAACAGCGCGCCACGCACCCCACACGGCACGCGGCCTCGCGCACCGTCACACGTCTTCTTTGCGGGCTTATTGCCGCTGTCATCAACCTCCTGCCCCTTTGCTTTCGCCTTCTCCGCCCCTTCGCCCGTCCCCGCCTCACTGCTTCCATTGTCCCTTGCCCGTCGCCTCGTTCATTCGATTGGGTCAGCATAATGGCGGCGGCATAACTTGATGGTGACGCCCTTCGAAAACGAGCGGGCAAGTTCCATGGTAAGAACACACATAGTGCTTTATGGAAAACAGCCAAGTCACTTTTTAGACAGCCTATAGCACAAGTATGAAGAGCGCGTACTGACCGCCGGGGGTAACTTGACGATGACATCCTCGGCATACCGAGAAACCTAAATGAACGGTAAGCGACACTGCAAGTACGAGCGAAGATGGATCAATTATCCTGAAGCCCCAGGTAGTGAAAGTGCCAAGAGCGCAAGTTCACTCCAGGACATCGGCTGCTTTGCCTTTGCCTTCTCTGCCGCTTCGCCTGTCCCTGCCCCGTCTTGCTCTACATCCAACTCAAGTCAGCGAAAATGGTGCAGCGTAACTTGACGATGACACCCTCGATAAATAAACAAGCAGGATTGCGTTAAGAATTCATACGGTGCTTTATGTAAAACTGCTAACTCACTTTCTAGACTCAGTCTATAGCACGACTGCAAAGAGCGCATACTGACCGCAGGCAGTAACTTGACGTTGACATCCTCGGTGTACCGACGACTTGAAGGAGGGGAGGGGCCTCGAAGATGGGGACAGTGACGAGTGATGGCAGGGGACATGATTAAGTACGGAACAGACAGTCATGGCATGGACCACTGATACGACCCTGAGATGCTTGGAATAATCTTCCGGGCTACGTGGCAAATAATCTGAGTTCTCAAGCTGCCGGGGCTAGAACGGAGCAGAACGTAAAGATCCCTGATGCGAGGCTTGGCCTCTCACACACTTTACGACAGGGTGTCACTCGTAATTTGATGGACAGGACTTACAGTACTCCGTGGTGTCCATCCCTTGAAGGCTGATCACACAACAAAATTTGGACTGCAGATAATCTAGAAACTGTTTGAAAGAAATGCCAAAAGCCTCAAGGTCTTGAGCAGGATCCCATGAATATGGGATAAAAATAATTGGGGAGCATTTCCCAAACAGCCTTGAAGTCTGAGGGGCTTGGCAAATAAATCTATTCCTGTAGCTGAGAATCAGTCAAGCCATCCGACGGAGGAAATGGAGACTTAGCCATGGATCGGCCGCTATGGCTACGCTCGACATTGCATCAGCTTCCATTTGCTCGGTGTGCCTGAGTGCACATCAAGTGTTCTGTCTGTAAAAAATAGACAGTTACCTCTTACTATAGGATGGCTATGTCCCTGTCTCGGTGTTATGTACCGACAGAGCGATTCAGAGTCTGCAGTGCTCAAGGCGAGCAGTGAAGCTCTGTATCTAGGTTGCCCAATATGGGTCCGTCCATGCAGTCACTAGATCGTGCCGCGGTGTGCAGCTCTCACTCTTGTGGCACAACTCGAATAAGCTCCTGTTCCTGCCATTAATATTGGCTTGGAACAATCAACATGGGTACCAGACGGTTCTTGGACTGAATAAACAAGCAAGACAGCTCCGGGCCATTGCTTGTCGATGTCGCGAGATTGTCAGCTTCACCGGCTTTCAGCTCTCTCCACTCGGAGTGTTCATGAACTACTCCTTCACACATACGAAATCTCACCACAAGACCTTCGAGAGACTTGAGATATACCAAGTAGAGATGAGGAGAAAGTTGTATATTTGCTTTCAATCTCTACAATAGGAATCTACATGCAAAGACCCAGGGCTCAGCTTGTAGAAATTTCGTAAAGCGGCATTCGACGACAATCCTTGTACCTAAGGTGATCGGAAATCGGCGCGCCTGAAACACGCACGTAAAGGATACGAGGGCGCGCGGAAGATGGAGCCGGAGACAAGGCCCCGGCACGATGCGCGGAGGAAGAGGGTTCCTCCGTGCGAGCCGATATAAGCATTGCTCTCTGGGACGTACCTCCGCCTTTTCGCTCCCTGTCCCCCCGTTTGCGCTGTCCATTAAATTCGTCGCCGCTGTCCACAATAACTGTCAGCAACCATCAGGATACTGAAGCAACCATCAGGATACTGATGGTAATAGCGACGCCTTCTACCCAGTCGATTGGCGACCAAGGGCTTCCATGACGGTCTATGAGTCGCGCTTAACAGCGAGACTGTTGACTATCGACGGGGAATACACAGCGCCGTCGTCCAATTGGACGATGTTCCCTCCGCTGTACTGTTGCGCTTGCTGACATTGCGGAGGTGCGCTGGCTTTATTTTCGATTCACAATGCCTTGGGCTTACCTCGTACAGGCTCCCGATCGCCGGCGCCTACAGTCCAACAGCGGGTCAATGGGCACCGTCAGCACTGGCGCTGCATAGGACGAGGGCACGAGATACGTGTTTCGCGCGCCAGCGAACACCTGGTGAGTTGTACGATTTGCCCAGTCGTAATTATACTCACCAAGCTTCCAGAAATCCTCTCGGAACACAGACCTTCGGAGCCCCGCAGTGAGCGGAAATGCGCGGCCGTCGACCAGGTCTTCGGTGCCAACGTCCGTCGATGCTGACATGCGTGCACGGGGCGGGCTGCGCCCGCCTCGTCTCCTGCACTCGCGGGGCATGTTTTCGTGTCGAGCGAGGTGCCATAGTAAGGTGCAGAACGTCCTACGGTACGCCGTTCACCGTGTATTTAGCCGAGTCAAAACGGGACTGACCAGGCCACCAGGAAAGTCGCTGTCGGACGCCATTTCCCCGAGATCCAGTGCCCCGCGGCGAGCGGCGAGCGGGTACATAGATCAAGGCTTCGGAGTCAGCGTCGACGGTCGCGTTCACGACTTCCGCGTAGGCGTCCACGGCGCTGCGTTTTGCGCTGTTGGCGAGGGCGAGCGGCATGATGTCGCGCCGGACGGTGAGGAGGTCGGAGACGTTGCGGAAGCAGAGCTGGAGGTGGAGTTTGCGGTGGCCCAGCAGGTGGTTGGGCATCTTCAGGTCTTCTTTCCGCTCGCGCACGATGCGGCAGATGACGCCCTCGTATCTCTTGATCAACCACTCCTCGATGATATTCTCCATACCATTCTAGAAGTGCTGTCAAGTCATGCTACACGTATAAAAACGTAAAACGCGCTTACGACGCATGCGATATAGAAGTATGGTTCATAGCAGAATGTGCACTTGAACATTCCTCCATCGTCTTGGATGAAGTAGTAGTCGACGGCAGCCTTCCCTCCAGGCCAGTCCGCATCTTTCACAAGAGTCTGAAGCGCAACGTCAATACCCAGTCTCCAAACCAAACGGGCGACACTTACCGGATGCATATTGACCAGCCAGCCCTCCTTCCTCGGGCCCTCTTGGACACGCGCAAAGCCCAATTTCTCGTCGATCTCATCGTTCAGCTTCACCTGCTCAAACCTCTCCGCCAGCTGTGTCCCCTCGTCATCTCGCGAGAGCTGTGCGTCGCCCTTTGGCGCGTTGGATCCGCCCCGGCCGCGTCCTCTTCCTCCTCTGAAGCTGCTGCCACCGCGACCGCGGAATCCACGGAATGAACCTCCTGACCGTCCTCGCGAGTTGAGCCCACGGGCCATTTCTCTTCGTTATTGCTAAGGAAATGCCCCGGGCGTTTCGTAGATCGTGGGATTCGTAGGAAAGTGAGCGGTCGTGGTTGTGGTGAACGAAACGGAGCGTGTGACAGACGCGTCGGTAACGCGTTCGTGACGCGAACCCATCAGACTAGGTCACCTCCTCCTGGACTCAGGTAAGCAAGCGGGTATTTAAAGTCTGAGAGATGAAAACATTTTTTTGGGCTTCTGTGAGCCCCGAAATATGGAATTTAAAGTAAATCGAGACAGCCTGAAGCTCACCACGCTGCCGAATGCGATTCGGCAACATATCGACAACAAGGATCGAGTTGTGAGGTCCGTGGGAAGGATCTCGGAAAAAGCCGGATTCGAGCTCCGACGAGTCTGTGAGCCACCCACGGGATACGGACGATACACAGACACCCTCAAGGCCCACAAAATCCCTCAAGGTGAGCAGATTCTTTGGTTTCATTGGTCGAAATGCTGCAGGATGCATTTCTGGATGCTGTATGGTCATTTTGACGGGCGGAAGGGGCGTGTTTTGGGCTAGTAGAAGGTGGATGGCCCAATCAATGTTTGGATGACGGTTGACGCTCGGACATGGTCGCTGACTGCTTTACTTGTGTCCTGCGGTTTTCGGTTTAGATGGTGAGTCTGCCTCCATTCACTCTCAGGATGCGCTATTGACTGCGGTATGTTCGCGAGTGCAGAAGGTCGAAATCGACTCGTTCTCTGGCTACAAGATTTACCCCAGCAGGGGCCGTCTGTTCGTCCGTGGCGACAGCAAAGTACGCACCCTATGCCCAGCTGCGGACATCTCAGCAGACTTATTATCGCTTCTCCCCAGATCTTCCGCTTCGGCACGAGCAAGACCGAGTCGCTCTTCCTGCAGCGCAAGAACCCCCGCAAGATCGCCTGGACAGTGGTGTACCGCCGCATGCACAAGAAGGGCATCACAGAGGAGATTGCGAAGAAGCGGTCGCGCAAGACCGTGAAGCACCAACGTGGCATCGTCGGTGCTGACCTCGCTGCCATCGCCGCCAAGCGCAACCAGACTACCCAGGTGCGCACCCAGCAAAGGCTGGCTGCCCTCACCAAGGCGAAGACGGAGAAGAAGGAGAAGGAGGCGAAGAAGCCCAAGGTCCGTGTCCTGTTTAGCTATCTGCTGCTGCGTTTCCTGATCTCTGTTCGTGTTCACTAGCCTCAGCGCGTGGCACCCCCTACAGGCGGCATTAAGAGCCTTCCGAAACAGCCGAAGGGTGGCCGTGGTGGCCGTTAAAACCACGTCGCCTGGTTTTGCTGTTTTCAGGATATCTTATGGCACATGTACCATGATTCTACCTTCTCGCAGAAAATTATATGCCACTCAGCATGCATCATATCCTACGCATCATTCCTGTTGTGCCAATGTCATTTTCTGAGTCCTGTATTACTATGATGTCCTCGCAGTCTCGAGGGCTCTTCCAATGATGGCTACTCTATGCGCGCTTTCACTACATGGAAGTGTCTGAGATGCTCATGAAATCGGCACCGATGTCGACGGGCGTCGTCATTCAGAACACCAGGATGCGACTGACATGATTGATGTTTCTCAATGAACACAGACAGCATGGCGTTGAGAAGGCCCGTAGATGATGTGTGATGTATGGAGCTGGACATGCGCTGTGGGGAGCAGGGCATTGCCGCAAGGAGGGCACTTTGGATTCCCACGGTATGTGCTTTGCTCGTCGACGGAGCAGTCAACTAGTAGACGACCATTCTATCCCATCCCTTTCTTCATAATTCCCTCTCCTGTGTTATTCTTCAAGGCTAATCAGCCTGCGCCTCTCTTTACCTCTTTGTCTTTTTGTACATGCAGCTAGGTCACAAACACACAGTTCTGCAGCACAGAACCAGAAGGCTCAGCTCGCCACCGCCTATAATGAACTGGGCAAAGAGCTCTCGTCTACGAAGATCAAGGTGGTGGGCAACTATACTCTAGGCAAGGTCATCGGAGAAGGTGCGTATTACTGTGTTCACTTGCAACGTCGTCTAATTCGCAGCGGCAGGTGCATATGGGAAGGTGCGCATGGGAACGCACCGGCTGACATCCAACCGTGTCGCAATCAAGCAAATCCCCAAAGCTCTCTCGTCCTCGTTGACCCGCGAAATTCACCACCATCGACAGCTTCATCATCCTCACGTCACGCAATTGTACGAGGTAATAGCCACCGAAAGCGCGATATGGCTCGTTACCGAACTGTGCTCCGGTGGAGAGCTCTTCGACTATCTCACGGAGAAGGGCCGCCTCTCGGAGGACGAGACGAGGATCATTTTTGGCCAGCTGTGTCTCGCGGTCAACTATGTCCACGAGAAGGGCATCGTGCATCGTGACTTGAAGCTGGAGAACGTGCTGTTAGACGAGAGATGTAGAGTGAAGTTGGGCGACTTTGGGTTCACCCGCGAGTTCGAGCGAGGTTCTTATCTGGAGACATACTGCGGGACGACTGGATATGCTTCTCCAGAAATGCTTGAAGGCAGGAAATATCTGGGTCCAGGTGAGCCTTTATGCCGCTCTGTTTCGAACCCCCTGATTGCTGATCCTTGCAATGCAGAGGTCGATGTTTGGTCGCTTGGTGTCATTGTGTACTGCCTGCTGACCGGAACGCTGCCCTTTGATGACGATGATGAATCCGTGATGCGGCAGAAGGTTATCAAGGGAGAGTTTGAGGATCCAGATTGGCTTTCTGACGGTATGTCATCGTCTTGAACACGTGTTCCGGATACTCATTTCAGTGGCAGATGTCCGCGATTTAATCCAAAAAATCCTGCAGAAGGATCCAAATAATCGTCTAACGATCCAACAAATTCTCGCACATCCTTGGTTCACGAACCACGTCCCCCTATCCCGATGTGCATCCCCCGCCATGCCCCGGAGTGACTCAGCCGCTTCTCATCCTACTGATTCACACGCGTCTTACGACGCCTCTGCGTCATCTGTGACCTCAGAGTCTACTTTCCCTTCTCTGTCCGAAGTCGACAGGTCGTCAGCCACTACGCCTGACGACGACATGTCTCACGAATCCCACGCTGCCAACTCTGACGAGGAACATCCCGCTCTCCATCGTAACCCTAGCCTGAGTACCATCAAGAAAGTGGAAGGGGCGATCAAGGGGAAATCCAAGTCGAAGAAGAGCAAGCCAGAGACTGTCGTAGAAGAGGACCCGCCACCGACCGTCATCATTCCTTCTCACCCTCTTTCGTCCAGTCACTCCTGTTCTCGCCCTATCTCTCCGAACTCTTCAAGTCGCGGCCCGCCTGCTCTCCCTACCCGCACTCCCGTCCGCACGAAGCGCCGTTCGGTCTCCTCCACACTTTCCGACCCATCTTCCCCTACCACCGAGAAGTCCAATACCCCCCTTCCGCATCAGGACTTCGCCTCGCTGCTCAACACGCCTGCGCCCATCATCTTCGGCACGCCGCTCGAGCGCGAGCTCCTCAACAACCTCAGCTCGCTCGGCTTCGACACCGGGCAGATCGTGCACTCCGTACTCAGCAACGCCTGCGACTCGGCCGGGGCCGTGTGGTGGATGCTCAAGCGCCGCGCAGGAGCGCGTGAAGGTGCGGCTGCGGCTGGAGAAGCGCGCGCGGGCGAGGGTGCGCGGGGCGTGAGCGTTGTGGGCTGAGCTTCGGTGTGGTCATGCGATGAAGTTATGGCGGTAACTTATTTGATGGATGCGATGTGAATCATTTGGCAAGGCAGTAGAGAGCAGTGAGAAGTCGAGGAGATACAGTAGCGCGATAAGAATACAGTATGTGAATAGAATGGCGGATCGTAGGAAGGTATCAGGCAACACGGTAGATCGTACAATCAAGAAGATGTGAAGACCAGTACATGCAAGATGAAATAAGCAAGGTGTGGTGAGTACTATTCAGAATATACAGCTGTATATGCAGACGATGCAATGGTTCAAACGGAGAGGGGAAACGCGGCATTCATTCAGGCAAGCGAAACGAGCATAAGGGCTGGCAAGACAAGCTCAACAGCCGCAGGACGAGCAATCGCTTTAGCTGGCTTCAGCAATGACCGGCGCCTGAGCCAACACGAAAACACGACTGCGCTAACATCTCTTCAGATCCTCCTTAAAAGCGGCCGGAGGCGGCTCCTCGAGCTCGGACACGTGATTGAACGGCAAGCACGGAGACCACAACACGTCGCCGAACGTCGCGTACGACGGCGGGCTGAGCGAGCTGTGGTACTGCTGCACAGGAAGGGCGAGTGACTGTGCGCACGACGAGCTCGGTGTCTCTGGTGCCAATGAGAACCGCGGCGACACGAGGGCGCTGGGCGTGTGTGACACCCATGAGTACCGCGGCGACGCGATGAGGGAGTTGGACAGAGACAGCGTGGATGCTGTCTGGGAGCTGCGTGGGGTAGCGAGCGTCCAGGATTCCTCGGAGAACTTCGTCTCCACGGTCAGGCTCGGCCGCGACCGCCGGGCCGCCTTGAAGCTGAGCGCGGATGTGGGCGACGGGAGGCTCTGGCTGAGGTCGTATGTNGTNCTNGTCGACCAGGCGCGGCCGCGCGCGACGCGGTAGATGATCAGCAGAGGTGAGATAACCTATAAGTGTATGGTCAGGAAACGCGCTGGGAGAAGAAGACGGGCGTAGCGTACCTGCACCTGTGCGAGCACGGGGAGAAACATCGTCTGCAGCGGGCTGTTGACGCCAACGCAGATGATGTATATGAACGCAGTCGTCGTCTCGAGCGACGCGGACTCGACGAGCACGGTGACCGCAGAGAGGTAGTGATCGTCGGCGCGGAACCCGCACTTGCTGAAAAGGCGGCGCATGTGCAGGATGCGGCCGACGATGGCGGTGGTCAGGAGCACGCTGAGCGAGAGCGAGAGCGTGCGATACGCGATCGACCAGTCCGCGAGCTTGTCCGTGGACTGCGTTGTCCCCGGGACGGTCAGCTGCCTGAGAGACAGTGAGCCCGTTACTACAGGCGCGGGTCTCAGAGACACACGGAGAAATAGGGTGGCTCAGACGAACCAACTGTCGCGAGGAAGACGAGGGAGGGGAAGATGCACCATAGCCGGTNCGANNNTGTAGANNNNATANAACNGANNCNANNGTGANANGGNTGNG
>SFCI01000069.1:0-27747 GCA_004681135.1 Hericium alpestre | reverse complement strand
GNNNNATGGANAGNNGANNNTGANACTCACGATCGTCAGGTCGGCTGTCCATGTNACAACCACGTAACTGTTCANGCTCAGCGTCAGTTCATCAANCNCAAGNAAAGAGATACGNTGACGNTNNNNTCNATGGTCGANGAACGCNAANGGNNNGATTCTGAGACGANGGAGATCTNGATCGCCGAACTCACATTGCGTTCAGCATCACGTCAATCCAATTCCCCACATTCTGTTCAATAAACTTGTTGGGTCCTCCAGGATAATTCCAATTGTCTATGATGGCGACAACCGTCCACCGAATTTGGAATCCAACACAGGTCGTAGCAAGTGCGAACAGCCATANAATCATTGNGAGAAACTTCCATGATCTCCGTGGCGGNAACGGCGAGCTTGACATTACGAGGANGAAGAGCTCGAGCACGATACCTGCGTACGTTAGATTCGTGCACATATGGTATGAAGAAACGCGCGCGACGCACCGTACGATACTCCTGCGAGGATTGTACCCATCAGATTGACAGTCTCGAGTGCCAGGTCCTGGTCAACCCACGAGCGTCGTGTATTGTGTATTGTCGTCATNAGTCGTGGTTGAACGTTGAACGTCAGAAAGAGCTACCGGCTNACGTTCCTTCCTCCTCTAGAGTCGCGCATATATTCAAAACTTCCACTTACAAGGACTGGTGTCTTGAGGTTTAGTAGCATGAGCTCAGGCCATGTATTGACAATGCTAGCGCAGTTCATGCTGGACCCACGAGTTCCATGGATGTCAGGAACGACGGAAATCCTAGGGATCCTAGGACAGCTGTACTAGTTGTACGGCGCTTCTAGGCTTCGACACTTCGACCGATAGANATCGAGTCCCTATTTTGGAAAACCGTGTGGCGCAGACGTACAGCTGGTGGACCGAACCTTAAGCCGTTAGAGGTGGTACGCAGTTCCAGGTGTTCCCACGTCTAATATGATCCTACATATTCCAGAGATTCATGATGAAATCAGAACAATGCAAATACAGCAATTTAGGACGAATGCGCCTCGCCGTCAAGTGATGAGCGGAATATGACTCACCTGGGTAAACAAGCCTTTGAACATCGTGCCACAGAAATCCTCAGTCGTTCACGCANGCCAGCAGTTGCTAGGAAATTCTGGACTCCAAGTGGTGACTGAAATCGGAGGNACTGGGTCTTACTAGGACGAGTTCAGGAACAAGGACGATGGAACATACCACTATCGGAGGACAACGGGGGACCCACATATCAATATAGCCATTCTCGTCGACGTTTTAAGCAGTGCACCAGCGCTACATTTTCCANCCAGGCAGATACGAGTAGCGCGATGCATCATTTATTGGACACTTCCGCTCTCTCGATCTCCGCGACAGATCTGNATGTTCCTCGGGAGTGACTGACCAGGGAATGGCTCCGATTGCATACCTACACATAATCGTACACACCGGCTTGATNCGTCACGGTTCACGATATATTCTTCAGGGCGTCATCAATCCTTTCTATGTTTGTTTTCAAGGACGCCAATGCCCAGGGTACGTGTCCTTCCGCTGACCATATTCCCGTTAGTGAGTGCTGAGCAAAGATGAGCGACACTCACCTGGAGTANTGCTATCCTGAAGCCAAACGTCGAGTGCTGACCGAAGCGGACCCAGCAGCGAGCTCTCCACGCTTTTCACCGAGCCGGGATCCCTAATCCCCGTCTGAGAATGTCAAAGTANCTCAGTACCCACAAGATCGCGGTCGCTCCGTAACGAAGCACCCACTTTGTTATTCGCATCCCGCATGACTACCACATAATACAGCCCCAGGCAATCAATTAGTCTTGACGGTTCGGGTGACTCCAAGAAGTCCTTCAGAGGGGGCAGCGGTGGCATAAACAGGTCGGGAGGATCCGGCCGGAACACATATGGGCCTATCGTCTGTAGCAGGGGCGGCGAGGCGAANACGCTCGTACTATTCATGTCCCCGAGCGCCTCGAGCACGGCCTCCTTGANGAGTCCGATGGCCGAGCTGCGCATCTGGGGAAATGAGTCCTCAGAGGGTGAAACTAGGTCTCGCAGTATCNGCAGGCGAAGGGGCGAGGGGCTCGTGCGGAGCACCTGGGCGAAGAGGCGGAAGGTGAGGTGGCGCGTAGGTGGATCTGGATGGGCACTGCAGAGCGCGGGCAGGAGTGTCGACAGCGGTACGACGATGTCTGGTGATGTTNCTGATGGTGAGGCAGTTGAAGGAGTCGGGAAAAATGCTTCCAGCAGGAAGGCAAGGACTTCGTCGAGCGCAGTGTCGGCTTGGAGACAGCTCAGAATAACTGGGAATATGGTGTCGAATATTGCGGGANTTGGAGCCTTGCTCTGATGCGCATGCGCGAGTAGGATGAGCGATGCGAGTGTTGGATGTGATTGGAGGACATTCGGTGTCCGACCCAAGGCTTCGGATGCTTCCTGAGACACGGCTTTGAACTCCAAACGTGAAGCAACGAAGGTAGAAATATGTTCACCAAGGCAACTTCAACTGCTTGTTCTCCCTCCGCCCAATCCTTGCGGACAGCCGAGCGTAACACGAGACGCGGGAAACGAGCTTCAAAGATCCTCTGGGCTAATGAACAGGCAATTTTGTCGGCACAAGCCTCTAAACTTGTATCTAACAAGGAGGACAAGATGGCCTAGAGGGATTCAGCATGCAGTGCGTTTGAATAACGAAGGCAAGCAAATCCAATACGCACAGTATACCGTGGAACCTCATGCACATCGTCTCCTGCGTTCGATCCCGCCCACTGCTCCAGTCTCTTGACCAGGTTCGCAGTGCTTGTTATCAAAACACGGGCTTCTGCAATCTGTGCGCCTGGTGCCACATATGAAAGAAGCTGCTCTAATTCTGAAAGGATTGGTTGTAGGGTTTCAGACACCGATTTTCGCAGCTTAAGGCGCGGAACAGCTGTTCTATTCATAAAATCATTATTATCTGCTGAATTGAAAGAACATACCTGAAGTGTACAGACTCATCAGTCGGGAAAGTTGCGACGAGAATGGAAGCTGTCCTGCTTCAGGCTCTTCTTCTTGGCCCAAGGCCGCCTCCATGCGCTCCGCCGCTTCCTGTCCCGCAATCAGAATTTCCTTCGCACTCCCGCGTTCTCCTACCAATGACAGGAGATCTTCTGCACCATCGAGCTGACATGGCAAAAGGCGCAGCAGGACATCTAGAGCATCCTAGGGGGGAATCGATGATGCGCATACAGACGGGCAAAATCATCCAACATACCAGGTCGGCTTCGCGTCCATCTGTAATGATAGTCTGGTAGATTTCCCTGAGGTTCCTCTCAGGTTTCTCGTCGTGCGCGGCCGATGTGATCAGGGCCGTCAATGCCAGACCATTATCCTGAAGAAAACAAAAACATTATGATAACCAACCACATACTATTGAAATATCTCACCTCGCCGACCATCATGAGAATCTGGCTGATCCACTACGAAAGTTCAGTATAGTACACTTATGACATCGGACACGAGTCGTGGTGGCCGTGTGAAGCAAGCCGGAGCATGACGCGCGCGCCGCCTCCTCTGCCTCAAGGCTTATAACTTCATTCTGCTACTCTCATTTCTTTAACCGTCCATTGTCTGGATCAACGTATTGTCAACGTTCTCAACATATCTACAGCATATAGTACAACTCCAACCCAGTTTTGGCCTCAAACGCAAGCAGAAGGTCGGTTGATTCACTTCGTTGCACGGCTCACGCAGGGCCTGTACACAACTTCCCCCCTCGTGTATAGACTGATCACCAGTCGAAGGCCATCTCGTTTCTATCAAACTTGATGCTAGACATTGGTAGACAAGACCTCGTTCTGACAGAACTCCCATAATGGCTGGTATCCTTGACGAATATCTGCCCGAGAACGCTCTCGTGCAGGTCGCACCTCTCGAACCGGACTGGCACCCCATCCTCCATGTGTCAAACCAAGTCGTCCTCTACAATCCGACTTCGCATGCTCTCGCTATCCACGAAAAATCCAGCTCACCCCATTCACCGCGTCTATGTCCGTACTGTTCGCGGCCACTGCCCGCGGACGCAGACGACTCGGAGGACGTACATGATTATGACGCATTCGAGGACGGCGCACGCAGAGCGGCGAATTATTTCCAGCTGTTGCAGGTTGCGAACGAGAGCGCCAGCAGGCCCAGCTCACCGCCCATGCTAGGAGACGAGGGAATGAGCTCCGGAAGCAGCCGAGGATCAAATGCCTTCAGGCCAGAGAACATGGCAGAGGGCTATTTCGCAGCATTCTTCCAGGAGGAGGCCAGGCTAGGTATGGGTGCCAACGGGACTGTTTATCTATGTCAGGTGCGCTTACCCAACTTCCCCTTCACATTCCATAGAGATGCTCATATGAATCGGTCACATACGATTGGTGCTGCAGCAGTCTTGAACGGAAATCCACTGGGTGGGCACCACTTTCCCGCTATCAGACCTGCTTGTCATCTCACTGCCATCTCTAGGTCACTTCGCCGTCAAGAAAATAGCTGTCGGTGATTCGCGCTCGTATTTGCTCAAAATCCTGCGCGAGGTCAGGCTACTGGAGACACTACGCCATCCGAACATAATAACATACCACCACGCCTGGCTGGAGACGGCGCAGTTCTCGTCGTTTGGCCCAAAAATCCCAACGTTGCAGTTGCGTCAACGCACATGCGAATGGTGATGTTTATATACTGATCTGCTGCCGTTTGTAGTGTTTTGATGCAATGGGCCGAGGGCGGCTCGCTGGACGACTACATCGATACCAGGCTCGGCCGACAAACCCATCTCCCACATATCCACTCCGTGACACCAACGCCGTCTCCTCATCCTGGCCCGTCATCCTCACCTTCACCCTCGCCTTCAACGGGTGACTTGCATTCGCGTTCTGCTCGCATTCGGGCATTTCGCGCCCTGCAGCACGCGGCCCCTGAAGAGAGGGAACGAATCCGAGAGCAGTTAGGCATGAGCAGCGGAAGCAACGTCAGTCGGAACAAGGCGGATTGGAAGGCCGTGCATCTCCTCAGTGCCGAGGAAGTGAAATCATTATTTTCGGACGTCGTCGAGGGCCTCGGCTTCCTGGTATGTTTGCTCTGACACTCGCTGCTTATAGGAATGCTGACTAGAACAATGACAGCACGACAAGTCTATCTTACATCTGGACCTAAAGCCTGGGAACGTATTGCTGACTTGGGACGAGGGCAGGCTCATGTACGTATCTTACATGTCTATATGCGCGCTGTTCTCGCCTCCTAAACCTCTGCATATAGTCCACGAGCAATGTTGTCCGATTTTGGAACGTCGCGGGACATGGTGAACAATTCGCGTGATCGGTCCGGAAACACTGGAACGTACGTCGTATCTTGAGTTTAATTCCATATCATCTCATCAACCTTATCGTGCAGACTGGAGTATACCTCTCCTGAGTCATTGCGCTCCCCGTCAACAGGCCTCTTGCAACAAATCGACTCGAAGTCGGACATGTGGTCGCTTGGCATGGTCCTGCACAAGTTGCTGTTCTTCCGTCTTCCCTACCGCTGGGCAGCGTACGGAGACAGAGACGAAACGCTGCAGGGCAAGGATAAAGCAGGTGGTGGTATCCCGGGTGGCACTGAGTTAGATCGCCTGGAGAGGGAAGTCCTCGCATACAAAGGGTAAGTCTGCGGGAACACATGTGTTTGGCTATCGGCTGGTACTGACCCTTCCTATCTTCGTTTCTAGATTCAAGAGCAACGTCGAGCTTGAGAACGTGTTTGCGTCAAGACGGCTTCCACGCTCATTTCTCATCCTCCTCGAAGGTCTTCTCAACGTACTCCCTGCGTCGCGTCCGTCTTGCGAACGTGTACTGGTGGCACTCCACAACGGCAAAGTGAGGCATAAGCGCTCTGTTCTTGATATTCGATTCTGACCTCATGCGTCCGCCCAGTTTGATCCCGTATCAGTAACCAGCAGAGCGGCAGATCCTGGCACATCATCGCTGCTCGGCCCATTGTCAAGAAGAACTGCCCAACGCGCCGCTTCTCCAGTTCATGCCCGTATGGTACTACCCACCCGAACGAGCCCTCAATTGGACACTCAACCGGAACGTCAACCGGGCGGTGTATCTGGCCTCTCCGAAGTCGAGCATGAACTTTCGCCAGAGCCCTCTGAGAAGTCGGAGGCGGCAATGCGGTTGTGGGAAGAGGAACGTGCATTGTTATTTGGCCCGCCGCCTCCTGGTCGTGGAAACGGACACAGCTGGGGAGGCCATTGGAGCCGGGTTGCAACCTGGGGTGCATTAGTTCTGGGGACAGTTGGTGTGAACGTAGCCCGGCCGAACGCACTTCGCACAGGGAAATTTGGGAAACCTCCGGTGGGCAGACCGAGCATGGTTAGGAAATTGCTGAAATCCTGTGTTTTGGTGGCAAAAGTACGTCTGCTTTTGATCACGATGCAACTGTCTTGCTGATACTCTCGACCTCGACAGATATCCTCGCTGTCCTACGTTCGCTTCGACACGCACCTACGTCCCATCATTCTCGGGATGCTATTCGTCTTGGCAGTCGCCGATACGCTGTTCGACAGTCTGCGCCTCTCGGCGGTGCTGGCCTTGGCCCACATCGCTATTCTGAAGCTTACTGCAACGATCGAGACGTAGCCCGTGCACTCACGCGCGGGTGACCCATGTAGTTATGAGGACATTCTATGTGGAGGGACATTCAAGATCCGGACAAGCATTAAGTCGTGTTCATCGCATTTCTTTGTAAAATACTTCCACATTATGATATCGGACTCATGCTCAGGACACTCTACACCTCACGCTTATGAGATTGAGGATCTCCCGCTTTGACGAGTCGACCGCGGTCTGCCTCTCGATGTCATGTGCAAGACAAGCTGTGCCCCACGGTCTGCAATAAATTCAAGATTCTTTCCGACGGAAGTCAGTGCTTAGTGCTCAGGCCGTAAACCTTAGCTATTCTCGTTCGTGACTTCGTGGAGCTTTGGTCCGAGCTGTCGCCTTAACGCCGCACAGAGACAAAGATATCCAGCGGCGTTCCCACTCGTATCTTATCATCCTCGGCCTACTCTTCCTGTGGTAAGATGACGCACGCCCGACGGCTTCGCCAACTCATATTCGTAACCATGGCATGAATCCGATAAGTGCAAGAAGGTGCCCGTTCATGGGCTCACGAGCTATACTAGCATCTAGCGAAGTATCCGTGAATTCCACCGGTCACCAGATGATCATCCAGCAGACGTTGTGGAGTATATTCAGATGCGGGATGCCCACCGTGGGGCCCAATGGCGTCCATCTTCTTCTGGCTCGTTAGTCAGACTCGTATGCATGAGGTTCTCACCGTGCTATATAACTGTCAAGTAGGTCCTATCAGCTCATCCTGCATCCTTGAATAGTGCTTCCTCGTCGACATGGCCTCCGAACGCGTCCTCGCTGCTCCTCCCGGTGAATGCTGCACGAAAACGGTGCAGCACACCGGCGACGCTGTCGGCGTGTGGGACGAGATCAGCTCGCTGAAGACATACGTCTCCTACCCGCCGCAGAAGAGCGAGACCTACGACCGTATCATCCTCTTCTTCTCCGGTGTCTTCAGCCCGCTGTACATCAACAACCAGCTCATAATGGACTGGTTTGCATCGAATGGTACGTGGTCTAATTTATTAGTCGTTATAGTCCACGACAAACTCTGCGACAGGCTACTTAGTTCTGGGCCCGGATTATATGGAAGGAGACGCAGCTTTCCATCATCTCGAGCAGCCAAACTTTGATATGCATGCATGGGCCTATCAGAAGCGCGCGCGTGCTGATGGCACGGTACCGCCTTGGTTGGAGGCAGCCATGGCAAAATACGGTATTATCTGTGCTTTATCCATCTACCGTCTAGACGCTGAGACTGTCCGGAGGCAACGAAAGTGACGAAATACTTTGCCGTAGGATACTGCTTTGGTGCGCCCGATGTCTTGACCTACTGCGCGTCGGACTGGCTGGCTGCCGGTGAGAGCAATTTCATCTAGATCGGGAGAAGGTTCTAAAATCGTCTTACACTACCAGGAGCCATCGCTCATCCTGCGTTCCTAAATGAGGAACATTTCGAGAAGGCCAAACGTCAGTATAAGGCTCACGATTGTCTGGATCCCTTTACTGACCGGATAACCCAGAGCCTCTGCTCCTGTCATGCGCTGGTACGTAACTTGCAGCTGAACGATTGAGATGACGTTTGCTGAAGGCCTGAATCAGAGGAAGACTTCACGTTCCCAGTCGAATCCCGGCGCAAAGCAGAGGACATCCTCGTTGGCCTGAAAGCTGAGTACCACATCCAGGTGTTTGCGAAAGTCTCGCACGGCTTCGCGGTGCGATGTAATCTCGATGTGCCTCGTGAAAGTACGTCCTTTGTCCTTAGGTGCAGGGAGAATCCCGGAGTAACTGGATTTATAGAGTGGGCCAAGGAGCAGAGTGCGGCGACGGTCATTGCATGGTTTGACAGATTCAGCAAGTGAGGAGCGTGATCAGAAAGTCCGCAGTCCAGGAGGTTTCAGGCTAAGTACGTGCAAGTAGACCACAGATGTTCGGGTATCTTCGATCGTAGTTATGGATGCTGACTTTTCAATATTGGGTGAGCATGCGGGGGATTAGTTTCGACTATCTGTAATATATGCAGCGACTGGGCTCAACTGCCAATACATTCGCGCGCGGAGGCCGCACTGTCTTGCACAGTCACTGATCAACGATGGGCCATCATCATAGGTCAGTTTCCTGCTTTCACAAAGTGAAATGTTCAGGATTTGTGCGCAGTGGTTGTGGCCCGTTTTGCTCTGCATCTGCTATAATTGGATCTGCAGTAAGCTGTGCTTATCCTTCAGATATTTCTGGAGAACCACGTACAACGGCGTTTGAGAAAAAAAAAATGGCAGCATACGGAAGTAGGTTACACAACCCCTCCCCCTCTCGTTGTTTACTAGACACTCGGTCACCAGTCTAGAAGTAGGTTGGAAGTAGTAGAGTCCCAGAGTGTTACAGGCTGTTACACCTTGTCAAAGTTCAACCAGTGGCTGCTTCCTGCTGCTTCGTGTTGTGACGTATGCGACGTCACGCGCGTCACAGGCCACTGAACCCACCGCGTCACGGTAATTCGCCAAGTTCAACGTAACGTTCAATAATCGCATTCGACGTCAAGAAGATATTCAGAAGACCTCGTGCCACGAGTGGCCCAGGCGCCCAATATCCACGGGCCACCAATTGAAAGTTGTCAAGTTTTTGAATCAAGCTTCTGAACTTACACCGGTGTGAGTCTGCTAGTCGACGGGCTGCTGCAATGGTATGCTAACGATTAGTACTTATGCACAGCTTCATGGCCACCATCCAGAGATGCTTCAGGAATTGGGATGTTGTTTACAATATCATCGACCACATCGACTCGAGCCAGCCCTATTACGCGGAACACGATGATACGGGGGCGCGTAACTCGCTCGCTGCTCTGGCCCAGACCTCTAAAGAACTTTTTCTCGAGCCCTGCTTAAATACCCTGTGGAAACATCTCCCTGCTTTGGGACCCCTCCTACACTGCCTTTACGAGACTTACGAACCCCTTCAGCTGGGTGAATACGGTCCAAGGCCGAGTCCCACTCGGTTTGTGAGTCCTTAAGTTATTTGGTCTCGTCCTACCATGATACTCAGTGCAATCCATTAGAGAGAACCACAAAATTTAGCCGTTAAGAATTGGAGCAGATTCGACTTTTATGCCCATCGAATACAATACTTGTGGACGGATGACGACGACGATGTCAGTGAAACTATATTTTTCGACCTTGCTAGAGCAGGCCGGACACCCCCTCTTCTCCGAAGGCTGCGAAATCTTACGTGGTACCACAGCGACAGGACAAAATTTCCATATCTTCGGCTCTTCGGCGGTCCGTCGCTGGAGGAAATTACAGTTTATCCTGGCCTTCGTGCTGATCCCTGGCCACGAGATCGAAGTGCTCTACACTGTGCGCTTGCCTCGTTGGAGGCCACTTCTCCACATCTCAAGAAACTCAGAATTGTACGCGATCGCCTTATGGAATTGGCCACCATTGACAATGAAATGCAAGAAGAGGCGTCTTGCCTGGTGGAAGCCTCGGCCTCATTGGAATCTTTCACCTGCGCATCCTCTCTAACGAGTCCTGCCTTCAAGCAGCTTGCTTCTATGACGACGCTGCACTCGCTAACCATACATGGCGTTTCCGACACTTCATTCTTTCAGTCAAATGACAAACCCTTCTTTCCATTCCTCCAAGAATTGAGCATCAGCGCCGCCTCGCTAGCTGTGGCCAACGCGTTTATCACATTGCTTGGGAGTCGGGCCCTCAGAACCGTAGCCATTTCCACTGAAGGTGGATCTTGTCCGAATGTCGATCTGGTTACCGCATTTTTCCAGCGCTTGGATGCGACATGCGATCCGGACACTTTGACAAGACTGTCTTTCCATACATGCCCATACAACGACCCCGACTACTGTACAAGGCTCCACGACGATGAAAGGGCCATCGATTACAACTGCATTGCATGGCTCAAACGACATTCGCATCTGAAGGAGCTGTCGATTGTGTCGTGTGCCATCGCATGGGACGACACTGCGCTCCAGTCTCTCGCACCAGCCTGGCCCGACCTACGTGTCGTCGAAATCGGCAGCTCGTCGATGCACTCGACGTTCACGATATCCACACTTATGGCCCTCGCGCAGTACTGTCCGTCCCTCCGCGCGATCTGGTTGGACGTCGAGTTCGACAACAGTGAGGAGGCGGATCCTGCGTTGCCCGCCGGGGCCGCCGGCCAGCCAGCCTCTGGGCGCGCCCGAAACTCAAAATTGCTATCGGCCAGGGTCATCTGCATGGCGACTGTTCGGAGCGCACGATTGCAGTTATCCTAAAGAGAATCTTTCCAAATATCAGTGCGGTATCCAGCCGGCGAGTCGAATTCTGGATACGCATGGAGTGGCCCAAGTATCGTTCCATGACGGAGCAGGACTATCTACAACTGCCAGCTGATGACTCATTTGATGAGTTGTTCATCAAATTCCCGTGGCCAGACGATTCTTTGGACTGGTGACATGGCTTGAGGCAGTGATCTCTTTCTTTAGCCTTTCGAGAAATATTTGTCGAGCTTTATGTCGAGTTCCCTGTGAACTTACGGGTCTCACTTGTTAGCAATAGAAGTGTAGTCTCAGAGTCCCGCATACCACGCTAATGAATATTATTTTCTTGCAAGCCCACACGCATCGGTAGCAAGAACGATGGTGTCTTCCAACGACGGCAGACGTTGGCAGCTTCAATGATGCGATTCGGAGCGCCATCGCAAATCTGCTTGACCTTCCAGTCTTGCTCCTGTAACAATCATAGCTGGAGTCAGTCGCTGAAGCGCTGACCTTACAAACTCTCACTTAATTTGTCGAGTCCAAGTTACCATAGCGCCTCATGTAAACGAATTGAGCTGGGCGCGCTCCCACTCGCGCGTGTTGACTGCTGCCCGATGACCAGTTGTGCATCACTCAACAACCACTTCGCGAATAGCTGTGGGACGCCATGTACTTAGTAACTTACTGCGGCCTGATTAATTGCGTCCAATGTCTTCTTATCATTTAGTCATCTGGTAGGTCAGAAATCATAATGAGTGAGACCAAATCCACGCCATGCTATATATATCGTCAAGGTTTTCCAATCAGCGCACCTCATACCCTCAGACATATCCACGCTGACATGGCCTCCGAACGCGTCCTCGCTGCTCCTCCCGGTGAGTGCTGCACGAAAACGGTGCAGCACGCTGGCGACGCTGTCGGCGTGTGGGACGAGATCAGCTCGCTGAAAACATATGTCTCCTATCCGCCGCAGAAGAGCGAGACCTACGACCGCATCATCCTCTTCTTCACAGACGTCTTCAGCCCGGTGTACATCAACAACCAGCTCATCTCGGACTGGTATGCATCGAGAGGTGTGTAACCCCCTCAATTCGTGGTCGAACTATGACAGATGCTCTGCAACAGGCTACTTAGTTCTGGCCCCGGATTACATGGAAGGAGATCCGGTTTACCTCCATCGCGAGAAGCCCGGCTTCAATCTCTTGGAATGGGTACAGCCGAAGAGAGACCGCGCTAACGGCCTTGTGCCGCCCTGGTTGAAAGGCGCCAAGGCGAAATATGGTACTGTCTGCGAATTTTGTCCTTCGTCTAAATGCTGAGATTTACTCGAGGCAATGCGAGCACGAAATACTTCGCCGTGGGGCATTGCTTCGGCGGACCCGATGTCCTGGACTTGTGTGCGACGGACTGGCTGGCTGCAGGTAAGAGCGATTCCCACAGGGTGGTATAGATTTTAACGTATCTTTGCACTCCTAGGTGCCTTCGCTCATCCCGCGTTCTTGAATGAGGAACACTTCGAGAAGGCCAAGAGTCAGTAAAGTGTTCATGATGTCAGCATGAATTTTTACTGACCAGACACCCTAGAGCCACTGCTGTTGTCATGCGCTGGTATGTATCTTGCGACTAGACGATTGCGAGGGGACTCACCAGAAGCATAACCAGAGGTGGACTTCACATTTCCCATCGAATCGCGGCGCAAAGCAGAGGATATTCTGGTTGCCAAGATGGCTGAATACCACATCGAGGTGTTCGCGAAAGTCTCGCACGGCTTCGCGATCAGATGTAACCTTGATGTCCCTCATGAAAGTGCGTCCTTTGTCCTTGAGTACAGTAAACTTCATAGTGACCCGATACATAGGATGGGCCAAGGAGAAGTGCGCAGCGAGTGTCATCGACTGGTTCGACAGATTCAGCGTCTGAGCCGCATATACGACATGAATATCATACGAATTTCAAGTGTGACGCTTCAAACGCGACGCGTGTGTTTCTGCCGCGAATAGAATATTGGTCCACGTTTATCGAAGATGCAGTAGATTTCTGATCCGCTCGAGGAGGTCAGTGGAACCCGCGAATCCTAGATGACAGCGCCTACCAGATGAGCCACCAGGATGGTTCTTACCCCGGTCAGATCTTTAAAAATTATTGACTGCAAAATTTGCTGGAGATACCAACGTGAATTCAGTGACTCGCTGGGTCTACTGCTGCTGAAAGAGGTGACGAGAGAAATCAGCTGAAACTTGCAGGGACTAAAAAACCGTTAAAATAAGTAAAGCGAACGGAGCACGTCTCGCCAAGACCAGGCCCATTTATTGATATTAAATGTATATGTGTACAGCCCATGAAATTTCGCTACACTTCACAGATCGTTAGCTCGATAATGGAATTGCCAGGTGCATCACGACTCACATTGCGCTCTTCAAATCTTATCGCCCGCACAGAATCGACTCTTAAACTCTGCCCTTGTGTCTCCACAAAAACCTTGATACACCTAAAAACACTTTGGTCAGGACAAAAGCATGTCAAGGGCGCACATGTGCATAAGTACTTGACGTCTGAAGACGTCCATCTAGTCGCCTTCTAAAGTCTCGCTCGGGCGAGTTTTGGCCAGGCCAACATAACTTACCTCCTTACGGAAAGCCTTACAGTACACCGCCGCTCATCGACATCACCGGCGTGACTGCCTGAAGGAAGAAGAGGAAGAGCCTCCGCGTGACATCACGCCTCTGTTTGTCCTTCGCCGTGACCGAGGCGTGACACTTTTGCTCAGCAGAACTCCCAGCCTCGTTGTTCGTCGCCGTCGTCGTCCTCAAGCCTCTCTTCCTTGCCGTCCCCGTAGCTCGCCGGCCCTCTCACCCTCCATGGCGCAACAGTCGCAACCTGCACAGACGAACAGGCAGTCCACCGGCGGCACCATAAGCGCCACCGCCACCCAGGGCTCGCAGAGTGCCTCCCAGTCGGGGAGTGCAGCCAGCAACTCCTCCCAGCTTAATATCCCGCAGACAGCGCCAGTCGGCGTGTTATCTGTCACCCAACCACCCCAGACGACCATCGCATTCTTTAAACTAGCGTCGAACCAGCCCATCACATTTGCCTGGACATTCTCTGATGTCCTATCGACACCGAAAGCCTTGACGGTTTCTGCCGTATGTGAGAACGGGATCACATTTCCTGTAGGGCCAACGGACGGTGTTATACCCGGGACGGCGACGAGTGTGGTGTGGGATCCGTATTCATTCCAGCAGGCGAATCCGAATTCGCCACTTCCGCAGGCGACGTACACTCTGAATATCTTCGACCAGCGGGGGCCAGGAGCTGCCAGGGCACCCGGTCTGTTGCAAGCCAACAGCGCGCTGAGATTTGCGCTGTACTCGCCGCAGGCATATACACCCATCGCCTCTGGTCAGTCTCCGAGTCTATGCCCGCACCCTCTGGACGGATGTGCAGAGTGCTGATCGCATGCGTTGTTTTTTAGGCTGGCAATGTAGCGCCTGCAACATCAACAGTGTCGTTTCACAGTACGCGGTCCATCCCGCCTTCGTCAGCATTATGGCCACCATCCTCGTCATGTTCCTCTCCGGCATCGCCGTCATCCGCAACGGTATGCACTAGGCGTCGGGCACGCGGGTTCCGCAGCCACATAGAAGGCTGCCGTACACTACGATGACATTTACCTCCGGATTTTGTTGGTTTGATTAGGGTTTAGTCTGGACAATGGTTTACCGAGTACCCCGCTTGATACCTGGCGGTGACCTATGCAGCGCTCACAGGACATGACATTTTACGCACTCTCCTCCCTCCGCAATCCTTGTCGATCATACCTTCTTTACTTCTTCGCTTTGACGAACCTGGCATCGCTACGCATGTGCATGGACCTTGTTTTAACCGATTACATCGATTATCTTATGAATGACTTTTAGTAGTTACTATTGGGTCGCCATTCGTTGCATTGACAATTGGAGCCCTTATGGTTGTATCGGGTGTTGCATGAATAGGTCTTTCTTACATCGGTAATATAAATATCTGGTGATGATCTTTCCCTGTTGGAGTTGGCGGAAGCATACATGTACTGTACGTATCCCTCCACTATCATGTCTTCGTTCAGGCTGATCTCTCGCTTCTAGCCCTGACCGGTGACCCTCGGACCTTGGGCCTTCCGGGGAAGATGACCATAGAAACACACGTCATTCAGTCCCGGGCACGGAAAACAGACCATGTCCTTCAAGACCGTCTACGCCCACGTCTCGAAGCTTCTTTTACAGGTGGAGCAGGGCAGGCCTATCAAGGACACACGTCTGCTTGTGGCCGCTGAAGCAACAGGCCGCAGATCGCCCTGACGTGCGCATTGTGTCTGCGCGGCATAAGCGGCGGCGGATTCCACGCGCTGCATGTATGGTAAGATGGCGATGCTGCTGCGACTCGGAAGTGCCGCAAAGTGCGAGAGCACCCTGGTCCGATTTTCGAGCAGGACCTACAAGCACGGCGTGCGATAGCCTTGCAAGCGGCATCTGCGCGACGCATCACATCAACTGTACCACGCCTAGTCTCATGCACGAGACCGTTTCATGGCCTCATGATAAAGCTCACACGAGCGATGTCTAAACC
The DNA here is from genome assembly GCA_004681135.1 of Hericium alpestre. Classification (NCBI taxonomy): domain Eukaryota; kingdom Fungi; phylum Basidiomycota; class Agaricomycetes; order Russulales; family Hericiaceae; genus Hericium; species Hericium alpestre. The sequence goes on along the minus strand of SFCI01000069.1, from coordinate 12,245 downwards.
GACATAATATCGACGTGAGCCGGCCATTCCGTGAGAGCAAAATGGGCACCCTACCTCGTCAGCTTTCCGATCCTTGATGGACCCACCCATCTCGATCAACATGACGTCCGACGTCCTGATAGTGCTCAGGTCAATGTTCATCGAAGATACATCCCTGCTTATGGTGAGATTGCTGGGGTGTTCGAACTGGATGACGTGGCCCGTGCTCAGGAAGTCGGAGGGTTCCAGGCCACTTTTGCTGACCTTGCGGATGTAGTTGCGCGAGTTGAGCGTCGCCAAGCAGCTGTTGATGTACACTGGTGCGAGAAGTGAGATCAAAGACGTTTTACGACTGAAGGTGACGGTGCTGACGAAATCTAAGCACCTCGCCCATATGCTGCTGGGAACACAGATGAGCTGATCGTCACGTTCTTCAGCCAGCAAATTTTTATATCCAGCATTGCGGGAAAGCGTACCACTATCATTTGAACAATGACAATCACTCTGAGCAATGTCAGACGCGGTATCCGACAGACAAGACCAAAGACTCACGTGGTCAGAAGAAATCTATTGATAGAAAAAATGAGCAGAATGTGAATCAGTTTCCCCGACCTATTTGAAGGATCCACGTCAAAGAATGTACCGCCAGAGTAAAAACACTGCAGAACCCACCCGACAAGGTTTGGACTGGCGCGTTTCAACAAAATGCAAAGTGAGAGCGCAGTCATCGAGTCCGATACGACCCTTGCGGCGCACATGGGCACGAAAGAGATACGCTGGTACGCGGGTAAGGACCCTCGAAATTCAGAAAAGGGTTGATGGGACTAAACAGCGACAGTGGTGAGCTTCGAAGGACCCTGTTCGCGGAAGCTGTCGTTTATGCTCAGTGACGGCTTGGATGGTCTCAGCTTGAAGGACTCACTCTTTGACAAGCATCTCTGTAGTGACCACCTTAGTAAACGTGCATCGAGAACTTTTTGTCTGGTCACATACTCCAAACGCTAGACCGTAGAATTCGTATATTAGATTGCCGTGACCATCAGCGAACACGCTCTTACCGACTTGAATTAAGATCAACATCACCTGCGTCGCAACTGAATCAGTCTTGAGCCGCTAGCATACAATGGCCGTCCGACATACAAGTGAGATCGTCAAAAACCAATGCCATTTAGCTTTTGTCACTGTGATTGATCCTCGGAACTGGACAGCACCCAAGATGACGTAGATGCACTAACGGTGGTAGACCATCCGCGTGTAGAACCTAGAAAGCATTACGATTCAGTTATAATGGGATGGAAGACAGAGTGAGGCTTACAGCTGGACTAAGAAACAGATAATAACCTGTCAAAGGACATCGTTCTAAGTCTGGCGTGCTTTGCTAATGTTGGACTCACCCCAGTGCCGGGGACCATCTATGCGAGCCGAATCTTCAGCGAATTGAAGTATGGGTAGTAGCAACAAAAGGTACGCACATATAATGACCTATTTAGGGTGGCGGTTATTCAGCGAGGGAGAGCTAGAATAGCACAATGGCAACAGATACAAGATACATACCATTCTCCATCTACCAGTAATAACGGATTTTGATAGGTAACGNTCTGAAGAAATNAGAGCGGGTTTCATGGAAATCCAGGCCTGCAATCAAACGCACAAGGTAGTGATAAATCGTGTAGCATACTGTCCGTCCGCGNGGTGAGTACGAGATTTGTCTGAAACGGGAGCGTGCGTACGGAAGATTGTATGGACAGTTGATATGCAACTATTTTTCACGTCATCAGAGCGGGCAGGGAATTGCGAGAAGTGGGACTGACAATAGTGNCGCGACCTGATTCGACGTTCAACAAACATTTGAACGAAAGCNTGATTCCGTACTTACTAGGTGTTTCATCATCCGGCGATCGTTTGGGTANTTCAAGTAATACAAATACATCTCTGCTTTAGGGTCAACCTCACGACGCATCGATGCANAGATCTAAAGATGATCACTTGCCTGCAAAACCGATAGNCCATAGAGAACGTTCACGACCATGGAGGATATTAACGCGCCACCTACCAATCAACATATCGCCGCCATGAACACAGCATCGAAAACCCATGCTAACAAACGCACCGTAATTCTNGCGGAAAAAGCCGTCTGACANCGGGGTCGGCCTGTCGAGAGGCAGCAACGGGAGATCCTGGGTAAAAGACATGTCTGCCGGTGCTAGGCAAAGGACCTCAAATTCCTATCCTTATGTATCAGCCGAGACGCTGGGCGCGAGGAAATTGACCGGTGAGATAGCCATATGGGCAGTCTGCATAGCCATTGAACTACCGTTGGGTGCAATATTGTAGGCACGTAGGANANGCGCCTAACATTACTTCCTTGGGATCCCCTACCACCGATGCAGTGTAGCGCTTGCGACTAGAAGCCGTTTTGTCTCTACAGAAGATGAANTCCGGCGATCTTCGGCTTGATATGTCTACAGAAGTACGCGGCAGCTCACCTTCAGACCGGCAAATCAAATATCTTTTGCANAAAACCTTGACTGAGAGACCGTGCCATNTTCACTTCGTCATTGACATAATAGGAGAATTGGAGGTGCCCACCGGCTAACAAAGGAGTCAAGCCAGCTTCAGCAGAATAAAAAAAAATGGAAAGGGAGCAACTCTGACCCCGTAGCTGCGAGTNAAATAGATCCAATTACCGGAGGGAAGTTTCGAAGCGACATCCGCGACGANACAGGATGAGACGCGCATTACGCTTCCCGCCAAGAACTGATGATGCATTTGTCTTGATCAAACGGCATAATATAAGTCACTTCGACANGTCGTGGCGAAGCCTTGCCAGAGCACCGTTGTCGATCTCTGAAATACAGCAAGTAAACGCGCGCCAAATGGNCCACCACCTTGGNTGTATCATCTCCAGTCTCATAGCGNGAAGTACAATAGTTTTTGATCCATTGACAATTCACACATCCGATTTCCAAACCNACGTGGCATTCAGATGAGCTGGCAATATTCTGATAGCAAAATTGGCACCGTACCATAGCATTATCGCNGGGCTTCTCGTCTTNGATGGAGCCATCCATCTCAATCCTCACTCCATCCGAGGAAACTAGAACATGCAACTTGAGCACGACTCGTATCTGACACTATCCATGAGCCTAGAGCTTNAGTTCCGGAGCATGAGGGCCAGCACGAGAGACACGTNAGAAAAGAACTTTGAAGCAAGACGTGGTTGCCCACTNCGAGGGTGGACGCTGCCGATTCATGAGGACGTAAGTAATGGGCAANTGAAGTTTACTGGAAAAGTCTACAAACGAAAGTGTAGTCGACTACGAAATGGGGTCGTGGGAACTTTAGGGCCGGTCTGATCAAGGTCTGATTGCATCGCGTTGCACGGGCCGCGGAATTCTGCGTTGAAACCCCCTCACTGACAGTGGACACAGGACTTGGTACCAGCTTGTATTACTAGTTCCCCTTCGATATCGCTGCAACNGACTTTTTCNNNNAAAAGCATTAAGTAAATTGCTCCGGCTTGCAGGCTGGGCGACATCTCAAGATTGGTGTTTTTGGCGAAAAGAGGTCACTGGACAGGGTAGACGTACGCCAGCTAGTTCAATTGATTCGATTCAACCGTTGTACGAGGGAGCTCATGCTGCCGCCTCGTACTGACTTTCTNCTCATGATCACTTCCTCCAGCTGGCGATTCNCATATGCGAGCAAGTAAGTATCATGCAATTCCACTGACGCCTCGAGGGCACGTCTAGTCACATGAGAATCCCGCTCGTCAAAGATCTCTCGCGNACTTCAGATTCTCCCTTGCGAGAGACCGTACAAGGGTCCTCAGAAAGCCGACGTCTACCGTAGCACCAGGGCAAAGCAACGGTAGAGCTTCACTTGGCATTGTATAACCTATCGATCTAAGGTTGGTTCTCCTTTTATCATGCGCAGATGGATGACGATGCTTTGACAACCTGAACATGTATGTACCCCTGTACAATCGAGGCGCTGCTTCCCTGACGACGATTAACTTACGCGCAACCTCGGCCCTTACGACGGTGAGGGGAGGCTGACAGAACGCTCTGTCGCGATGAAGAGGTTGAACTCTTTCTGCGATGTCTACGGCCGCCCTCTGAAGGCGAGAAAGTAAGGCACAGGTAATACGATATCGCCTTTCGAGTAACAGCCGTGATGCAGGGGTCGGGCGGCATCGCTATATCCCACAGGCCTGCACTGTCGACATGGTATCAAAATTTGTATGCAGATCGGGCGTGGTCTGGTCAGCGACAGCACTGCAATCATCATGCTGTCCATCGTTGCTATGGGTCACTTCCAGTCTCCATCCCACTCGCGAATAGTCGTTCGCTGGACGACCGTGTCGAAGAGTAGCATGACAGTCGCCCTGGCTATGGTCCTCCCACATTCAAATGCGAGTATATTATGCCCCAACCTGAAGGCCATCCTTCGCGATGAATATCAGAACTGAGCAATCCCCATCTCTCTGAATGATCAGAGGCTGTTCATGGTGCGCCCTCCCCTTCTGGTCATCATCTAATGGTGTATACTCATGCTCTCCACGTATCCCCATCAGAAACAACATTAACTACTGAACGATTACCCATCAAGCTGAGGTTGCTTCCTAGGTAGGCTAAGGAAGACCCCTTGTGCTCGTCGAAGCGCTGACCTCTCCCTCAACAACAGCCTTCGAGCCTGCGCTCAGTCGGATCATCGCATTTCTCGTCCTCTGCTTCTCCCTCCGACACATTCCGTGCTGATGAAAGCACAGCTTGACAGCGATGTGAACGGTCGCTCACCCCGCCACAAACGCGCTTCTCAACAGCGTAAGCTTGCCCACGACGATGATGGGCTGTAGGATTGACGATAGGCAGTTGTTGATCGTCCGTCAGCATTCTCATGTCGACCACCTACCACCTCCATCCGCTCATATTTGTGATGGATGTTGATCTACAGACTGACAGGGCGCATATTGAGCTAGGTGCCGCACGCATCGCGCGGTCTACGCTTGATCTCCCCTGATGTTTCTGATCCGTCGCCGGATCAGGAGGCGATCATCGCTGGGCTTGACTTCACCTTACTATCTGTACTAATCCACTTGGCTCAGCACCCTTCATCCGCGTTTTTCGGTGAGCGCTTCTTACTTGTGCTCAGCATTTCGTGCCGGAGCCGCGGATCTGCGGGGTTGTCCTGCAGCCTCCTGGTGGCGTATTCTTGCGATCACAACAGTATCGAGCCGATATTCCCGAGGGTCATCCCGGTCTTTCAGAGATCGCGAATGGACAAGGCCGTCCTGCTATGGGCGACGACAGCATCCTCGTCAGCTAAGCGTCCTTATACAGAATAAGACTTGAACTGATGATCCGTTCCTTCTTCTCCATTTATACATTCCTTTCGCGGGCCCGCAATCCTTCCTGAAAGTAAGATTGTCAAGTTGATTCTGCGGCGATACATATGTACGTGCGCGCTGATCATCCAGTCATCTGGAGTTTCAAATTTCAGTGAAAATGTCCGGACATCAGAAATGATCTTGCCCATGAGGTTTTGGTCCGGCACTCATTCTACCTTATTCCACCCCCGCATGGGCGTACACCAGAGGTTTTGGTGTACGGCGCTCTATAGGACCCGTAATGTTTCCATAAGATCAGGCCAGCCAGCGCTCTGACTTTGGAATTCTGTCTCGATTAGATAGGGTTGGGCTCTAGATAATAGCTACACTGCTTCGACTTGCACAATTACCAGAGCTTGTAAATAGATCCTTTCGCATGAACAACGACCTGTTTAATTCTGAATTCGAGCTCGACCTTGAACGTGTCAGAGTTCATGCGACTATTGAAGAAGATCGACTGTCAATCTCTCCCTCAAGGTCTACACGTGGGAGACATCAGAACATCAAGAACCGGCGTTTCCTCAGCTCTGGAGGCTTCTGGAGGCCACGATTGATGCTATGCCAGTAGGTGATGACCAGCTTGACGGTTGCTATTTGTTATATGCCCGTTCATAATGTTATCGCACCCGTACAGGCGCCGGCGGCATTTCAGTTCAGGGTCGGTAGATCCTGTACTGAACTCCTCGCTTGTATTTTGTCCGACCTCTTGCACCACCCACCACCTGGTGTACACTTGATAGCGGGAGAGCTGGGCATAAACTTTGAGCTGGGGACCAGCGGTGCGTCGTATTCACTGCTCATATACCGCAGGATCTTTCCGTGTTGACCATCACACAGGGCACGCGTAGCGGTCTGAACTATAGCTCGCGTGGCAAGTCTGATCGTCATATTCGAGGTGTGTGGACAGTGTCCTACAGTGTCCCATGAACATCCGAAAAAATTCTGAATTGGATGTGCTATATCCTCCATAGTACAGTCTCCTCGTTCCAGAATCTGTCACACGTCAGGACACCGGTGCGTTCTCATCGAAGATCATATCACTCATGCTATCCAGATTCCAATAATGTCCCTTGCAGCGATAATCTTGTCGTTGGGCGTTTCGCAGCTCCCATACATCTGTGGGATCACATTGATCGTCGAGTGGGCAGGCAAGGAAATTTGAAAACGCTCGAGGCAGTGAGAACAACCATCTCGCACTGGTATTGGTGCGTATCCTTCAGTTCGAGTCTTTATCATCCCCTTCCCCTGCTTTGTTATGGCAGGAGTCTTTGATTCCTTCCCTGGCAGTTCCTAGCCTTGGATTCTAGCCGCGTCTCTTTCCCGGCGGTCTCNTCCTTGGGCCTCGAGCCTACCTTCCGCTCTTTCAGTCTCACCTCTGTCGCTCATTGTTTCTCACATTCTCCCGAAGACCTTCTGTTCCTACCAGTCAGTCACTATGGCCCTCTCCGTATCCTCATTTCCCGAGCCCATATATATTCCACCACTTGACACTGAGTCTGAAGCCCCAGCACAAAGCGCATCACATGGGAGGCGCAGGCGGATGTTTTCTGGCCTTTTCAGTGGCTCAGGCTCAACTGTCTTTTGGGGATCCCGTCGTCGTCGCTCCACGCACCCGCCTACGCATTCATCAGGCGAGAGCTTAGACGAAAGCACCAACTTTCCAGTCCTAGCGATTTGTCCTGAGGAGGACTACTCAGCGACCGTCCTCGACCTGCCATCACCTCATGGATCTAAGACAGGTCTCCGTGTCGAGTCCCCATTACACCTGACGCCGTCCAAGGAGCCTCACCATGATATTTTCGACTTCCCGCCCACACCCACCGCCGTGCATATCGAGTTCAATCTCATGAAGGAGAGTATCCGAGCTCTCCGACTGTCCCGAATTCATCGCCCCGTCGACTGTGGACGCAGGCCTGAAGATGAATCTCTACCCCCATGGGCGTCGCACGGAGTCATCGCCTCCTTTGGAGAACCGGAACATGAGGCGCGTAGTGAACGGGACAATGACAGGGAAGGGTCAAGTGATGCGACTACACCGACGAGCGCATGGTCTGCACTCTCCAGGTTCACTCGCCCATCAACAGGGTCAGCCCCCGAGTCACGGTCATCATCGATGTACTGGCCTCCATCATCTGTGACGTCGGCCATGTCACCAATTTCGACCAGGTCAAGGAATGGGTCCGTAGCGACAAGGGAGAGGACAGGGAGCGACGCATCTGTCGCGAGCAAACCCTTTTCAGTGAGGTCGGCGGTGACGACGGCCTCTTCTCCAGCGCAACTTACAGGCGCAGACGCCATGCGCCTGCGTTCGCAGTCAATATCCTCGGATAAGGGCCGAGTGAAGACACGGCCTGCTATGATCGCCATACCCTCCGCACCCTCGACGCGTCATTATCGTTCGCGGACGCTGTCCAACTCATCAGACAAGAGCAAAAGGGCGAAGTCTCCGGCAGCCTCGGAGCCAGGTCATCGCTCGCGGACTCTGTCGAATGCATCAGACAAGGGCAAAGGCAAAGCGAAAGCCGTTGACACCCCCAATCCCAAGCATCCGCCAGTCCCTCCCCTCCCACCACAATCACTGCCATCCTCATCCAGATCAACGCCAACGCCCACTCCAGAATCGGATCTACGCCGTGCGGCTTCGGAGAACAAACAGGGCCCGTCGCGCATCCCCGTGGCTTCGCGATCGCAGTCCTCCAAGCGTCTCTCCCAGACGCCCAGATCGGCGCCCACGACGCCGCCGAAAAAGAGTCTTGATCTGCCCGAGCTGGAGCGCCCGCTTCCGACCGCGCCTATCCCCAGTCATACGACGCTCGTGCAATCGCCAATCCCACTAACCCTAAACACAAACCCGGCATACCTGCGTCAGCCCAGCGAGGCTATCACGCCTCGTCGTCAGCTACCCGCCATTCCTACACCATCCCAGGCACCTTCACAAGCTGGCCTGTCGTCTTCCTCACATGGAGGGGGACGAGAGGCCACTATGGACGTGCTGTCCGCGGGCATCTCCAGACCCTCGATCTGTGGACCGCCTCGCCCGGGCGGACGCGTTGATGGCTACCGCGCACCGCGCAAGGTGGGCCGCAGCCCATCGCCCTCGCCTGATCCCGCGACGGACAGCTCATCGGAGCTGGTCGTGGTCGCTCGCGGTCGCCGAAACCACGTGGAGAAGCTGGAGGAGGTCATCCCGCAGTTGAGGGGGATGAAGTTGAAATAGCATTTCGCGTCTGTACATCTATGCAGTATCTATCATCATGGCTGAGTCGCACTATCGCTTTCGTGAGTACTTCTCATTTTCAAATGACGTGTCCCTAAAGCCAGTATGTTTCCTCAGTGGTTTTCATTCCTACTCTCGCTTTCCGAACGTTGGCTCTTTCGGACCAGAGAACTGGTTGTTGTATTTTAAGTATCTCGCATTTGCATGTACAAACCCCTGGAAGAACGGTCCACTCATTCACTTTTCGAAAGACATTTCGCTGTGGACACGCGTAGACTTTTGGCAACGTTGACTAGCATACCTCCCTTCGTTTATTTCTCTTCCAAACTAGAACACATATTTCGTCTGATGCATCTACATACCCACTCTCCTTACTGCCCGGTCGAGTCTGAATACCATATGTACTTATTTCTCGAGCAACTGATATGCTTTGCTCTCCTTCTCCATCAAGCTGTGAACGATCTTCATCCCCTCGAGCACCTTCTCTTCCTCAAGGCGTCGGCCCACCACTTGAACGCCCACAGGCAGTCCGTGCATGTCGTCGGCGTCATAGAGACCATATGCGTGTGATTCGATGCCATTCCTCGGCCGAAAGCCAGGCAGAAGCGCGTCGAGTGCGCGGTCGACGTGCGTAATGGGCAGCACGCCAGCACTGTAATCAAGCTTCGCGAAGGCGTCAGCACCGCGCCCTCGCGCGGCAATCCAGCAGAACACTGATGATGATGCGCACAACATTGAACAGGAACGTGTACCCGCAGGACTTCCACCCGAGCTTCCCGCCTCCGTGCTTCATCGCAGGCATCGCGTTCGGCACGGTCAACACGAAGTCGAGGTCCTGCTCTTTCCAGAACTCGTGCCATTCCTGGCGATAGGCTTCGCGCTTCCCAATAAGCGCGTAGAACTCCTGGCCGTCTTTGACGCTCCAGCCTTCGATCAGATCGGCGTACAAGGGGTCGCGCAGGATGTAGCGTCTGAACCACGCGTGAAGCTTGTTGATGAAGCGTGGAAGGCGAAGGGGCAGCACCGCCATCGCCACGCCGGGATCGTTGCTCTCCCAGAAGCCGATGTGGGAGGTTGCAGTGACGACTGAACGGAAATATCAGCCAGATGGTAGAATGAGGGTATCTTGTCACATACTTGCGTTCGCCACCAACTGCGAACCTACTTTCAAAGCCTCGAATGGATTCGGCGGGTTTCTATGGCCGGATATCAGCGTGATTCTGCTTTGCGGGTTTAGCGGCTTGCTAAAGTATCGACGTACATAGTGATCACATCATGACCATTCGCCTTCAATGTTGACACAACTTCTTGAAGAGCGCGACTGCATGCCGGCGATGGCGCTACGACGCCTGAAGCACGCTCAGGGTAAGGAGATAATGTGAGCAACACGCAGATACTGACCGTCATCCCAGATGACACCCCATCTAATAGTTCTCTTGGAAAGGTCCACTTCCCGCCATGGAATTGGTGCGCACTGCGGACACATGCATGGATATCCATGCTGGTCAAGAGCCGAGGATGAGAAAACTCACATATGGATCGTACTCCCACGGCTTCATGCTGACTATTGCCTTCCAGAAATACTCGAGATCATCCAGCGTCCTCGTCATCGGCGAGTAGACAGGTGGAATGCCCTCTTGTCCAACCATCGCGGAGGCATTGCCCGCCTTCGGAAAACGTGACATGGATGCTTTTATTGTGTAGATGCCGCTGTAGTGTGCGGGGGTACGAACAGATCCAGCAACATCTGTTCCTATGCCCATGCGAGAACCTCCATATGCGAGAAGAGCAGCTTCGCCTCCAGTGGAGCCTCCGGGCGTGTAGCCCTTCGAATGCGGGTTCGAGGTCCGTCCCCAGACATCAGAAGATGACTCGAAGGACATTAGTGTAATGGGAACGTTCGTCTTGACGAAAGGAATTGCGCCAGCATCGCGCAACAGCCTAATCAAAGCTGCATCTTTTGTGAACGGCTTGCCCACCCACGAGGAGTAGCCAATGCAGGAATCAAAGCCGGCTACGCCGACCGTGTCCTTTAGGCTAACGGGTATGCCCGCCAAAGGACCTTGCTTATTGCAGCTTTGCGCCCATTCCTCTGCTTTGGCGATCATGACCTCGGTCAAGCAGTTTGTCTCCTCATGGGCTTTCAGCGCCTTCTTGCCATATGCACGAAGGATATCTTGAGGATCAAGCTTTCCCGACTGCACGTTCGCAACGACCTCAGAAACGGGCTGTCCCAAGATATCCTTCTCTTGAGCAGTTATTGGAACGCGATAGAACGACTTCAGGCTATTGATCCTGATCTCGCGCTCCTCCTGCTTCGTGCGGCTTGACCGTGTCAGTTGACAGTAAGCAAGGAGGGCATATAACAGACTCACCACGCACGCCGGTGGGCAAGGTAGGACAACATGGTGGTCTGTTGCGAACCCTGGGACCATTTGATAACAGATTAGCATCCCATGGTCATGCAGCACCTGGCCACCGGTCTTCCTTCCAGCGCTGAGAAACATGTCGCCAGATAAGAAATTCTATGGTTAGAATCGGCAGCATAGAACAGCTATGCTGCTACATTGGGAACTATTTCACCCCCGACATTATCTGCCGTGTCATGGACGGGAGCTTCGAAGCAAATATTGACTGCTCTGGACGGATTGCGTCGGGTGAAGGAAGGAAGGAAGTGTGAAAGTTACCAATTAGGCAACTACGGCGCTCGCGCGAATTCGCCTTACGCGCTCGCTCGTCCGCGTCAACACGTCGTGGAGAACGCTGGCGACGACGGTGACGACTGACAGCGCTACTAACGACTCACTGTAATCATGTCGGCGACAATTCAGCGGCCGCGCAAGGGATCGCGAATCTCGACGTTCTATCCGGTCAAAGAGCTCCCGCCACTTTCATCTTTGGACAGCGCGTTCCAGTTGCAGGAGTACATTTCGCTCCTCATACGACTCGACATTCACGACGTGGAGAAGATTGTGTCAATACCGGGCCGAAAAGGCGAAAAGGAGAGTTTGTTGGATTCAAACCAGAGTGAAACGACGTCCACGGAGGACAAGGAGAGTGGAGAAGAAGGCAAAGGCGACGTCGTAGTGGATCCAGCTTGCTGGGCATATGAACAACTACGGTCGGTATCAGAACTTCCTTTCTATGGATAAGGTCTTGATATGTTTTGTTCAGCCGGCTCGCACAGGATCTTTCGCACCCTCTTATAACGAGTCTGCAGCAGGAATGTACGCGACAGACATGTCCGGAGATGAAAGCAGGCGAATGGCAGTATCTTTGCGTCGCTCACGGAAATGACAGCAACATGGAGGTATGGATGCACATTATATCCACCTGCACTACTGGTCTAATGGTACCACACAGTCATGCTGCGCCATTGATTACATCCTTCACACCGTCGATAGCGCAACAGCTCTCCTGAACTCCCCGAGAGCCTTTCCATCACGGTTAGTTGCTGGACATGCGTCTACGCAATCAAGAGCTGACCCTTTTCGCAGCATATCCATTCCCCCGACCTCCCTACGCCACTTCAACTCCCTCGCTCGCCGCCTCGGCCGCATCTTCGCGCACGCATACTTCCACCACCGCGAGATCTTCGAGCAATGCGAGGCCGAATCCTCGCTCTACGCGCGCTTCCTCGCGCTCACCTCCAAATTCGAC